>QJPP01003045.1:0-249907 GCA_003996215.1 Jaltomata sinuosa
TCGAAAGTGACGTAAATTAGCGTCACATCACATAGGCACAGGTGAAAGTAGGAAATAACGCACCTGGGGTCCTTGCAATAACAGTGTATATATAATAAGTTTATGAAATGGACGGTATAGCGGTAACCTCAAGTGTAAAAAGAGGGAAAGATTAATGATAGGCATGCTCAGAGACATGAATCAAACTCAACTAATCATATCAATCTCAATCCAGAAACTAACAGTTTTGCAGTAACCAATTTCATTCTTAACCGTAATAGGGAATAATTCTGTAAGTAAATAGCAAGAGTCTACCTACAGTCCCCTGGCCGCCCATACAACTGAGGAACACAAACAAGTGAAAACAAACCCTCCGGCATCCCATACTACCGGAGCGTACATTCAACAAACAACAAACAAGGGTGGAGCCTCAAACAATGAATGATATGATGCATGAAGATCTCAAGTGAAATGGTATCCCTGTATGTACCTCCTCCGGTGCCGATCCGAGCCAGCAGGTAGGTTCCATGGAAGGACACTGCCCGTATACCTCTACTCCACCGTATACCCTTCCTCCGGCACACGCAGCCCGCAGCCCCAGGCCCGGATGGCAAGGTCCATGGAGGTCCCTGACCCCATACTAAAACTCAGTATCTAAACATGTCGTCCAGAAGCAAGTCCGGGTTCAAGATAGAGACCCAGTCTCTAATATGCATTCCTAGACCCTGTCCAGGACTAAAGTAGTAGGAAAATATCTCAAAAACCCCTCCAAGGGTGCCCGGGCATAACCGGGTCTAAACAGTAGAAAGTCATCTCAGGTGCTCGGTCCGACCGAGGCTAAAAATCATCTCAAGTAGCAAGAAAACTCAACTAGCACCCCGGCCCTGCCGAGTCTAGCGTTTATCGTAAAACTGGTGATTTAAATCATAATTTTACTTTCTTTTACCCAAGAATATTCACGAGTTAAATCAACCATTTCCAATTTATTTCCATAAAAAAGGGCCCCCGGGGCCATGCAAGGTTTAGAAAATAGTGCCAGTAGGCCCGAAGCCAAAACCGTAGTAAAACATGGATAAAAACCTCTTATATGCATGGAAATGGTATGATCAAGCACAATAGCTGCCCAGCAGCTCACAATCAACCTATCGACCCTGCACAGGCCCACAGCTACTCAGCAAGCATAACCAGCCTAGAAGGATAATTCTATGCCCGGGACTCGCGGACATTCCCAAAAATCCCACCTTCTATGTTCCAGAGTCAACAAGGCCTCACAGGACCGCAAGGGTAAATAAAATATATCGGCAAACACTACAAGCAACGGAGGAACAAAAGTAGGCGGACATGAATAAAGCGGTCGAGGTCTGTGGTACCAACCTAATAATCCAACCCAAGGATGCCAGCTAGTACAATTTTATCCGATATATGCTAAGTCTAGGGAGTTTAAACCGTAACCTACCTATCGTCCGATGACAAGCTTGAACTTCTCCGAAAAAGCTCCAACACGAACTCAAACTCGAACTCGGGCTTGAATAACTTGACGTAGATAATTGATATTAATACCGTGATAAAAAGAGTAGCGCCAGACAGCCATCAACTCCCCTCTTTACCGTAACATATGTAGAAGCTATGTAATCCGCTTGGTAGAGAGTAAACCCAAAATGAATGAATTGCTAGAGTTTTTAACAATGTAAGAACCAAAATGAAAATATAATAAGTTCCAAACTTGAACTAATACGTATGCTAAATGAGTCCAGCAAATGGATGTATTGCCACCTAGATATATCTTTTTCAATAGATATACTAAGTCCACCTAACTTAGTGACACCATTTAAAGCAACCATTTGGTGTAGCCTCCCTCCACTTCCACGTGGAAGTGTGGTGCCACCACATTTCTTTTTAACCCGCTACGTATATACTCGGGTATTGCATAAGTTCGTGGTAAAATAAATATAACTTTTTAAATACCATAATTAATAGAAAATTATTTCAAATAAAACCTACTATATTATAATAATATTTTTTAACATAACTAAATTTACTATCTCCGTTAAAATAATACAATGTATAAAAACCTTATAAAATAAATACATACACAATTATGTCATAACAAAAGTATTTTTCATACACATTAGAATACTTTAAAAAGGTAATAAAAAAAATATAACTTTTAAAATAAAATATTTTCAAATATACGCGCGATGCTAATAAAGTTCTTAAATTTAGGTTTCGCAATTCACCATCGCACGATTTTGATACTCAAGAACTCTCTTGGAACCCTCCCTTATGTTTTCTCACTGTTCCAGAACTGAAATGGCGTTTTAAAACGTGAAGTTGAGGCTTTAAATCGATTTTGACCCGATCCGGTTCGCGACCCAGTTTCTGTCAGACTGTCCGCGGTAAAATAGTCATAACTTTTTACTCCGAGATCAGTTGGATGTGAAGTTTTGTGAGTTGGAAACTAGACTCGTAGACCTTCGATTTGGTAATTTGGGGGACTTCTAACTCTTTATATATTGAGAGAAAAGCTCCGAGATATTTTACCCAAAGTTCAGAAAATTTATTAAAGAAACTTACGATAACTTTTGCCGACTTGCTTGACTTCAAAACTTATCATACGACCAAACAAATGGACCCGGCACCAAAATACCGGTCCCGACAAGCCTTAAATGACTTGGGGCCGCTACAAACAAGCTCTAACGGTACAAGAAAAATGTATACGTGGAAATAACCGGAAGGGTCATTACATCATCCACTACTAAAAAGGATTTTCGTCCTCGAAAGTCAAGGTCAAGGGGGTACCTGAAGGCTCAAACAGCTGCGGATACTGAGCCCGCATATCTCTCTCGGTCTCCCAGGTAGCCTCCTCGACTGGACGGTGCCTCCACTGAACCTTAACAACCGGGATCTCTCGAGACCTCAATCTCCTGACATCTCTGGCTAAAATAGCTGCCGGCTCCTCAACAAAGGCTAAACCCTCACCCAACTGAACTGAATCCCACTGCAACACATGAGACTTATCTGGGACATACTGACGCAACATCGAAACATGAAATACAGGATGTATAGCTGAAAACATCTGAGGCAAGGCTAACTGATAGGCAACGCTACCAACCCTCTAAAGAATCTCAAACGGCCCAATGTATCTGGGGCTAAGCTTGCCCCGCCTACCAAATCTCATCACACCCTTCATGGGCGATACACGGAGAAACACCAAGTCACCGACACTAAACTCCAAGGCACGACGCCTACGATCAGCATAACTCTTTTACCTGCTCTGAGCTGCCCGAAGTCTGTCTTGAATCGCTCGGACCCGATCTAAGGAATCTCGAAGCAAATCTGTACTCTGTGGCCTAGAATCAAAACCATCAAACCAACCTACAGGTGATCTGCAACGCCTGCCATACAAAGCCTCAAAAGGTGCCATGCCAATACTCGAATGGAAACTGTTATTATAAGCAAACTCTACCAAGGGAACAAACTGATCCCAAGAACCTCCAAAGTCAAGAATACAGGCCCGAAGCATGTCCTCCAGAATCTGAATGGTGGTCCTCTCGGACTGGCCATCTGTCTGAGGGTGGAAAGCGGTACTAAGATGAACCTCTGTACCCAAATCTCGCTGAATAGCCCTCCAAAACTGAGATGTGAACTGAGTGTCGCGGTCTGAAATAATAGAAGCTGGGACCCCATGCAATCGAACAATATCACGAAGGTAGATCTGAGCTAACCTCTCAGCACCATAAGAAGTCTGAACCGACAAGAAATGTGCTGACTTAGTCAGCCTATCAACAATCACCCATATGGAATCAAACCCATGAGAAGTACGAGGCAAACCAACAACAAAGTCCATAGTAATCCCTTCCCATTTCCACTCAAGAATGGGAAGTCGCTGCATCAAACCACCAGATCTCATGTGCTCGAACTTAACCTGCTGACAGTTCAAGCACCGAGATACAAACTCCGTTATATCCCGCTTCATACCACTCCACCAGTAAAGCTGTCTCAAGTCTCTATACATTTTTGATGTGCCAGGGTGAATGGAGTATCTAGTACAATGTGCCTCATGAAGTATCAACTGAATCAAATCACTAATCCTCGGAACACAAAGGCGACTATCAAACCTCAGAACCCCATCTGAATCTAAAGTATCCCGACTGGTCTCACCCTGAACAACCCGATCACGAAGGTCACACAACTGTTGATC
The DNA here is from genome assembly GCA_003996215.1 of Jaltomata sinuosa. NCBI lineage: Eukaryota > Viridiplantae > Streptophyta > Magnoliopsida > Solanales > Solanaceae > Jaltomata > Jaltomata sinuosa. The sequence continues at coordinate 4,181 of QJPP01003045.1, forward strand.
CTCAAACTGACGGCTCTGAATCTGATCAATCAAAGTAGAACGAACCTCAACACTGGCGAGAACTCTGCTAGGATCCGACAAGTCAAGCCTAACCAAACGGTTAGCCAAGGACTGGATGTCCAAGGCCAACGGTCGCTCTGAAACTGAAAGAGAAGTTAGGCTACCCATACTCACTGCCTTCCGGCTCAAGGCATCAGCTACCACGTTTGCCTTGCCCGGATGATACAGAATAGTGAAGTCATAGTCCTTCAGTAACTCAACCCATCTCCTCTGTCTCGAGTTCAACTCTCGCTGACTCGTGATATACTGAAGACTATGGTGATCAGTGAAGATCGCACAGTGAACCCCATATAGGTAATGCCTTCGGATCTTAAGCGCGAAAACTACCGCCGCCAACTCTAAGTCATGAGTGGGGTAGTTGCGCTCGTGAAACTTCAGCTGCCTCGATGAATATGCTACTACTCGACCCTGGTGCATCAACACACAACCAAGACCAACCCCAGAAGCATCACAATACACGGAGAAGCTCTGACCCTCAACCGGCAAAGTCAAAACTGGAGCTGAAGTCAATAAGGCCTTAAGCCTCTGGAAGCTATCCTCACACTGATCCGACCACTGAAATGGGACATCCTTCCTAGTCAGCATAGTCAAGGGTGCTGCTATGGAAGAGAATCCCTCAACGAACCATCGGTAGTAACCTGCTAACCCAATAAAGCTGCGAACCTCAGTAACAGTAGTAGGTCTAGGCCACTCACAAACCGCTGAAATCTTTCCCGGATCAACCCTAATCCCATCCTTAGACACCACTTGCCCTAGGAATGCAACTGACTCAAGCCAAAACTCGCACTTTGAGAACTTGGCATAAAGCCGATGATCTCTCAAAGTCTGGAGTATAACCCTCAAGTGCTGCTCATGCTCATCTCTACTACGCGAGTATACCAAGATATCGTCTATAAAAACTATCACAAATGAGTCCAAATACGGGCCAAGAACCCTGTGCATCAAGTTCATAAAGGCTGCGGGGGCATTAGTCAACCCAAAAGACATCACCAGGAACTCATAATGGCCATAACGTGTCCTGAATGCTGTTTTAGGGATGTCCTCCGCCCTAATCCTCAACTGATGGTAGCCGGACCTCAAATCAATCTTCGAAAACACGACTGAACCCTGAAGTTGGTCAAACAAATCATCAATCCTCGGCATCGGATACCTATTCTTCACTGTCACCCTATTCAGCTGCCGATAATCAATACACATGCGCATCGACCCATCCTTCTTCTTTACGAAGAGAACAGGAGCACCCCAAGGTGACACACTAGGTCTAATAAACCCCTTAGCTAACAGATCCTAGAGCTGCTCCTTAAGCTCCCTCAACTCAGCAGGAGCCATACGATAAGGAGAAATAGAAATGGGTTGGTGCCCGGCTCTAGCTCAATAGCGAAATCAATATCTCTCTCAGGTGGAAGGCCTGGCAGGTCGGTAGGAAACACATCGAGGAAGTCTCTAACCACAGGAACAGACTCAGGAGAAGTGGGGTCAGCACTAACATCTCGGACATATGCTAGATAAGCTAAACACCCACGGGCAATCAACTTCCTAGCTTGAAGACAAGAGATGATCCCAGATGGTGCATGGCTAACAGAACCCTGCCATACAACCGGGGATACACCGGGCACAGCTATGGTAATGGTCTTGGCATAACAATCCAAAACCACACGGTGAGGGGATAACCAGTCCATGCCCAGTATCACATCAAAATCTAGCATATCAAGAATCATCAAATCACCCAAGTCTCTGAATCACCAACAGATAACATACAGGATCTCACAATCCGATCCACTACTAAAGAATCTCCTACTGGGGTCGAAACAGAAATAGGAACAGATAATGGCTCACTAGCCAACCCCAAACAAGGCATAAAGTAGGCAGATACATATGAACAAGTGGATCCAGGATCAAATAAAGCCATAGCAGACTGATGGCACACATAAATCGTACCTGTAATCACAGCATCTGAGGCCTCTGCCTCTGGTCTCCTAGGGACCGCGTAAAACTGACGACGACCTCCACCTGTCCGACCGCCATCCCTACCACCTGCTCTGCCGCGTGGAGCACCACCTCTACCCTGACAACCACCCCCTCTAGACGGGGGCTGAACTGCTCATAAAGTCTCGGCCAACTGAACTGTACCCTGCTGAGGGCAATCTCTAGCAAAATGACCAATCACACCACAAGTAAAACAAGCCCCTGGCGGCCTACTCGGTCGAGATGAACCAGCAGATCCCGTATAACCACCATGGCCTGATGCCCCAGAAATTATACCCCTCGAAGACTGGCCGCTATAGTCCTGATGGCTGCCCTGACCCTGCTCGAACTGGGTACTACCGAAAGTCTGAAGAGAAGCCTGAACCGGTCGGCTGGACTGACCCTGGTGCTGATGCGGCTGATAACTCCGGCTCCACTGTCCAGGACCTCTACCACCATATCTGGAACCACTGTAGACACCCTGATGTCGAGGCCTCTTATCTCTGGACCCCTGATTATGTCGCTGTAAGTCCTCCATAGTACGGGCATAGTCTACGATAGCCTGAAATGACCGACCACCGGCAATCAATATCTCAGTTGACTGCCTGATCTCTGGCCTCAAACCCCATACAAATCTGCGAATCCTATCTGCCTCGGTAGGAATGATCATAGCTCCGAACGGTGCTAGCTGATGAAAATGGGTCTCATACTCTGAGACAGTCGTAGACCCCTGCATAAGGTGAGTAAACTGCTCCCTGCGACACTCACGATCACTCTGAGGTAGGAACTTAGCCATAAAGGCCTCATAAAACTCAGACCAGGTCAAAGGAGGTGACGATAGTGGTCTACAAGCAACATGAGCCCTCCACCATAACTTCGCTGGGCCCTCTAACTGATAGGTAGTATAACCAACCCCGTGAGTCTCCAACAAACCCAAATGATGCAACATCTCCTCACATGTAGTAATAAAGTCATGTGGATCCTGTCCAGAAGTACCGGCAAACCTCGGAGCTGCTAACCTCAAAAACCTACCCAACGCCTTCTGTTCTGACTCTGTCATAGCTGGGCGAGGAGCAAGCAGCTGTGCAACAGATGGGATCGGAATGACCTCCGCACGGAGAGCCATAGTAGCAGGCTGCGCTCCTGAGCCCTGTGCACCCAGGGCTGCCCCCTGAGCAGAAGTCTGCGCTACCTCAGAAGGCCGCTCTCTCATCACACCCAAAAGTTGTAATAGTAATCCCCGAATATCTGGAGACTGAGCTGCGACTGGAGCTAGCACAGAAGTGGGCACTGGAGCTGGTGCTGGAGCTGGTACTGGGGCTGGTACTGGAGCTGGTGGTACCTGGGTTGCCCCCTGATCCACATGCTGCTCGGGCTCTATCTTCACTCTAGCAGCTCTAGCAGGTGCCACTGCTCAAGGGCGTCCTCGACCCTTAGCTGGAGTGGGAGGCTCATCTCCGCGTGATGCCGATGATCTCGTACGAACCATCTGCGGAAGAATGAAGTAGAACAAATGAGATTTCCATAAATTTCAAGGGTTCCACGCACGACACAGAAGCAATGAAAGAGTCAAATTTCCTAAAATGTCACTGTAGCCTCCCAAAGATTGAGTACGGATGTCTCCGCCCCGATCCGCAGGACTCTACTAGACATTGGCTCCTATACCGATGACACCGGTGAACCTAAAGCTCTGATACCAAGTTGTCATGACCCGATTTCTCGGTCATGATGGGTCCTACATTCCCCCCAGTAGGAGAACCAATCCCCGTAGCCCAGGACAGTTAGTAATGGGCTACTATCTAACAAATAAGCAAAAGTAAGAGAACAAGATAAAGAGAATAGATAGCAGGAATATATATATATACACATGTGCGGGAACTAAACCAAACCCCAAGACCTGGTATCATAGTATAGAGCCAAAACTACATACATGGAGTGCAAACGATCCAAAATAATATATACAGATGTCTCTTAATGGTAATAGAGTACATAAAGCGAAAGATAAAATAAAGCCATGCTCCGATCGCCAAGAGCTTACCCTCAGTCTGAAGTAATCCCCAACGGATCTCCAAGCACGACTTACAGCGATCTAATGGTGATGGCCCACGCTAGGATCTGCATCCAAAGATGCAGAGAGGTAGGGTGAGCACCAAATGCGAAGCATAGGGTACCCAGTAGGTATCATAGGCCGACTGGGCACATATAAGATGAAAGCGTAGTAATAGGCAGAATAGAAGCAAGTAGTCACAGAAATCAACGAAAGGTACACAGGAACTAGTCCAGAGGGAAATCAACAGAACCACATGTGAGGCCAGTAAGCCAAATATATACACCATAGGCACAGGTGAAAGTAGGAAATAACGCACCTGGGTTCCTTGCAATAACAGTGTATACATAATAAGTTTACGAAATGGACGGTATACCGGTAACCTCAAGTGTAAGAAGAGGGAAAGAGTAATGATAGGCATGCTCAGAGACATGAATCAAACTCAACTAATCATATCAATCTCAATCTAGAAACTAACAGTTTTGCAGTAACCAATTTCATTTTTAACCGTAACAGGGAATAATTCTGTAAGTAAATAGCAAGAGTCTACCTACAGTCCCCCGGCCGCCCATACAACCGAGGAACACAAACAAGTGAAAACAAACCCTCCGACATCCCATACTACCGGAGCGTACAATCAACAAACAACAAACAAGGGTGGAGCCTCAAACAATGAATGATATGATGCATGAAGATCTCAAGTGAAATGGTATCCCTGTATGTACCTTTCCGGTGCCGATCCGGCCCAGCAGGTAGGTTCCATGGAAGGACACTGCCCGTATACCTCTACTCCACCGTATACCCTTCCTCCGGCACACGCAGCCCGCAGCCCCAGGCCCGGATGGCAAGGTCCATGGAGGTCCCTGACCCCATACTAAAACTCAGTATCAAAACATGTCATTCGAAAGCAAGTCCGGGTTCAAGATAGAGACCCAGTCTCTAATATGCATGCCCAGACCCTGTCCAGGACTAATATAGTAGGAAAATATCTCAAAAACCCCTCCAAGGGTGCCCGGGCATAACCGGGTCTAAACAGTAGAAAGTCGTCTTAGGTGCTCGGTCCGACCGAGGCTAAAATTATCTCAAGTAGCAAGAAAACTCAACTAGCACCCCGGCTCTGCCGAGTCTAGCGTTAAACGTAAAACTGGTGACTTAAAACATAATTTTACTTTCTCTTACCCAGGAATATTCACAAGTTAAATCAAACCATTTCCAAATCATTTCTAGAGTAAACCCAAAATGAATGAATTGCTAGAGTTTTTAACAATGTAAGAACCAAAATGAAAATATAATAAGTTCCAAACTTGAACTAATACGTATGCTAAATGAGTCCAGCAAATGGATGTATTGCCACCTAGATATATCTTTTTCAATAGATATACTAAGCCCACCTAACTTAGTGACACCATTTAAAGCAACCATTTGGTGTAGCCTCCCTCCACTTCCACGTGGATGTGTGGTGCCACCACATTTCTTTTTAACCCGCTACGTATATACTCGGGTATTGCATAAGTTCATGGTAAAATAAATATAACTTTTTAAATATACCATAATTAATAGAAAATTATTTCAAATAAAACCTACTATATTATAATAATAATTTTTAACATAACTAAATTTACTATCTCCGTTAAAATAATACAATGTATAAAAACCTTATAAAATAAATACATACACAATTATGTCATAACAAAAGTATTTTTCATACACATTAGAATACTTTAAAAAGGTAATAAAAAAAATATACCTTTTAAAATAAAATATTTTCAAATATACGCGCGATGCTAATAAAGTTCTTAAATTTAGGTTTCGCAATTCACCATCGCACGATTTTGATACTCAAGAACTCTCTTGGAACCCTCCCTTATGTTTTCTCACTGTTCCAGAACTGAAATGGCGTTTTAAAACGTGAAGTTGAGGCTTTAAATCGATTTTGACCCGATCCGGTTCGCGACTCGGTTTCTGCCAGACTGTCCGCGGTAAAACAGCCATAACCTTTTACTCCAAGATCAATTGGACGTGAGGTTTTGTGCGTTGGAAACTAGACTCGTAGACCTTCGATTTGGTATTTCGGGGGACTTCTAAATCTTTATATATTGAGAGAAAAGCATCGAGACATTTTACCCAAAGTTCAGAAAATTTATTAAAGAAACTTACGATAACTTTTGCCGACTTGCTTGACTTCAAAACTTATCATACGACCAAACAAATGGACCCGGCACCAAAATACCGGTCCCGACAAGCCTTAAATGACTTGGGGCCACTACAAACAAGCTCTAACGGTACAAGAAAAACGTATACGTGGAAATAACCGGAAGGGTCATTACATTTTATTTTCTCTATTTGGTGGCCTGCAAAGCATGATTTAATTAATTATACTCATGAACTATGTGTTTTTCCTAATGCGTCACTTATCAAATTTTGCATGTTTAATCATTTTATTACCTAGATTCATATTCATTAGATAATAATTTACGCCTAGTTTATTTATTTATTTTATAATAAAAGTTTTTTTATGTTTAATCATCTAGTTATTTTAAATCGCATGTGAAGAAATGACTCGTTTAGTTAGTTAATAATTTAGCATGTTTAACTATTTATCATATTTTTTAAATTAACGAGTTGAATTACGCTTAATTTATTTACTTGTATTAAAATAAAGTTTGTATGCTCATCACATAGTCATTTTAGTTTAATAAATTATTTTGACCTTTGTTTATCACAATTTCCCACATAAATAACGAATTCGGCAGGGACCCACATTTGTGGACCTCGAAAGGTGCTTAATACCTTCCTTTTGTGGTAATTTGAACCCTTACCCGATTCTCTGGTTGTGCAAACTTTAAAAATAATTTTAGTTAGGATGGTGCCCTAACGCACCTTAAAATTCGTTAGGTGGCGACTCTTCATTACTCTTTAATTCCTATTCGAAAAGAGTTGTCACGTCGATGGCCCATTTTTCGCGAGAAAAATGAGGAGCGACAGAATGACGACTCTGCTAGGGATATTTAGGTTCTAACCATTACGAATTTTGTGTTTATGTGGGATTTTGTGATTGTTCTTTTTAATTTACTGTCTTCCCTTTCTCTGTTATTTATTTATTTATTTATTAAAATAAATTATCTATTTTTGTGATTAGCATGCTACCTAATTTGTCTGTATTCTTCCTAGTTAATTCTTTTTTTTTGTAAATGACTATTTTCATGCTCAGAGCCTTTTTATTATTATTTTAATAATAGATCTATTTCTCATGTCTAGAATATTTTAATTTGTTTGTATGTTTAAATAATATATCTAATCGTATACGTAGTATTTTGGATAAAATTATGTTTTTCTTTCTTCTGAGTAACTTTTTCTGTTGTCTTTGTAAAAAGAGAATTATTTTCATGTTGAACCCCCTTTCCTTTTCCCTCTTTATCTGTTTTAAAAAAAAATATTTTTGTTATATTTTAATTATTTTTATGTGTATTTTTGTTATGATCAATGTATTTTTTCCTCGTATGTTCACTATTAAGTTTAGCATGATTAATTTTCTCTTTGTATTCTTTCTCCGTGTTTTCATGCTAACTGCTTGCCCCTTTTTTCTCCTTTATTTGTTCCCTTAGATAGTTTACTTGTTTTATGTTTAGCATATTTTTTTCTTTAATATATGTTTTTATGTTTGATTCCTCCTCACCTGGTATATGCATTTTAAGTTTCTCTATTGATTTAGTTACTTATCTCTTTTGCTGCTTTTCTTAACCATTCAACGTGTTACTGCTTTTCCTATATGCTACATGTTACCACTTTTCATAACTGTCATTCCGCTCACACTTCTCCCACTTGGGAACTTCACACTTTCACACACTATGCACGTGAGTTGTGCTTTTGCACTTCTCCAAAATTCTTTCAAATATCCATGTTAAAGAGTTGGCATAGACGTGGGGTGAGCGAATAGTTTTGTTACCGTGTGACCACGTGCCTCCTCGCATAGGAAAACCTTGAGTCCGTATTTACCCAAATCTGAGAAAACTTAAGATAGTTTTGGATCCCTCGTAATTAAAGGCATGCATCATATTTCTGTCTAAAGGATCTTTTGATCTGATGGCATTCGTCCATGTTATGTGTTATATGTTTACTATCTTTATTTATATTAATTATCATTCGCTTTATACTATGTCTCAACCATTCAAATGTCTCTAAGTCTCAAATTTTGAACTACGTCTGACCTGATTCTTGTTATAACAAGATACGTAGGCAATCCTATATAAGGATGTGGTCATCCTCTTCCCTTTCTTATTAAAATGTCCTCATAATTAGAAACTTGGGGCAAATTTTTATCACTCAAATAATTTTCTCCGTCAATCAAATCAAATAATCTTCTATACCAGTCAAAATCCTTGGCCTATTCCATTTCTTAGCAAATGTTTTGCATGCTGAAATATTGGGGCTATTTTTTCTTTTTCTTCACTCAAATAATCTTCTCCATCAATTAAATCTTCAATTTTTCCTTCCTTTATGTTTTGCTCTCAAAATGCCCTCAGAGTGAAAGATTGAGGAAATTCTTAATCACTCAAACATTCTCTGCAATCTATCAAATTCTTCGATCAATTCAAGCTAAATGTCTCAGAACTTGAATTGGGGCAGATTTTTTGAACCAATCAATTCTTCAAAATCTTAAGTTTTCTTACTCATTCAAAACAAAATTTCTTCGAATATCTTATACATATATTTTATTACCTTATCATTATTTGTCCGGTCATCCCTTCAGAAGTAGTATTTTGGTATGGGTGAAATTATCATCACTATCCAAAATCACAAACGCTATCACTATAATTGAGTTTCATTCGTTAGAGCCCATCTCTTCATAATTTTAGTCCTCTTCACGAACCATGCTTCTACCTCAATTCGAAAAACTCTATTAGCTATATCTTCTCATCTTGTCCCTATGCACTTTCAAAAACTCATGATAGTGTCGAATTCTATTTCGCTAGTTTCAAATGGACCCTCATAATTCAATACTCAAATCTTTGTATCCTTCATACTCCTACATGAATTTAGAGTTAAGACTTTTATTGTTTAATTCAAGAAAATTATTTCTTTTGAACTGATAAATTTTATTTGAGTGAACTAGGAACTCAAGACCTCATCTACTCTTTTGAAACTTGAGACTGGGGAAGAATTTTTGAGGAAATCTCAAAAATTTCACAAAAAGCAACATCTTAATTATCAGGAAAGTACGAGAATTTTCCAAGTCATAAACTGGGGCAGGAATTTTTGAGGGATCCTCAAATATTTCAAGGATTACATCTCAAGAAATTCAGACAGAGTACAAGTTCAAAATTCAACAAGTAAAAGACAAGCAAAGGTACGAGTCAACCTTTGCCTTTTACAACTTACAATTTTTCTTTATATGCAGAAATGACAGGTGCAAATTCAAGAATCATCATAACAATCCAATTGTGACACAAGAACAACGGTCATCAAGAAAAGTTATGCTCTCTCAAGTTTGGTCAAAAAGCTAAGCTACTCTATCTTTTCAAAACTGACTGCATTTGGCCCGTGAATTGCATTGTGCCTGATGTTGCATTGAGCCTGAAATTACATTTGGTCCAAAAATTGCATTGTGCCTGAGATTGCATTGAGCCCGAATTGCATTGAGCCCGAGAATTGTATTGAGCCCGAGATTGCATTGAGCCGGAGATTGCATGAGCCTGAGACTGCATTGATCCCGTGATTATATTGAGCCCGAGAATTGCATTGAGCCCGAGAATTGCATTGAGCCCGAGATTGCATTGAGCTCGAGAATTGCATTGATCCCGAGATTGCATTATGCCCAAGAATTGCATTATACCCGAGAATTGCATTTAGACCATGATTGTATTGAGCCCGAGAATTGCATTGAGCCCGAGATTTGCATTATGTCCGAGAATTGCATTGTGCCCGAGAATTGCATTGAGCCCGAGATTATATTGAGCTCAAGAATTATATTGTGTCCGAAGATCACATTGAGCTGCTAAATCGCATCAAGCTACTATAAAGCAAGCCACTAAAGCCACCCAATGTCATGATATGCTACTCAAAATAGATATGCTTTCTTTAATCATTCTTTAATTGTCCGAAGGCGTCATAGTCCAAAGGCATCATTTTTATGGCCTAAGGATTTAATTTATGTTTATCATGCTCCGAAGGTGTCATAGTCTAAAGGCATCATTTTCATGGCCTGCGGACATCATCTCATGGCCTAAGGATTTAATTTCTGCTTATCATGCTCCGAAGGTGTCATAGTCTAAAGGCATCATTTTCATGGCCTAAGGATTTACTTTGTGTATCATGGCCCCAAGACGTCATAGCTTAAGACATCATCCATACCGTCTTAAAGCAAATATTTTCATGGTCTAAAAGAAAATTTGTATCATGTTTAAATATTAAATAATTTACTTTATTATTTATTTAATCTATATGCTCTAACCATTTTATCTAGTCATATTAGCAACTACAGGTAACGAAGAGAGAACAAATTACAAATAGGAGCAATATCGCTCCCGTTTTTGAGATACAACTCTCCTTACACTTATATATATAATCATATCTCAACTTGAATCAAATTCACATCCTATCTCTTCAAATTAATTATTCGACCTTCTCTGCTAATCTCATCAACTCATGCTACTTTCACCTCTATTCAGATCTTGTATCGTCTATTTTTCTTTAGGAATCTAATTCGTTCCTAAATCTAGAACTACACATGGCCTGATTCTCGTAAAATCAGAGATATGTAGGCGACTTGAAACTGAAGTCTCGGCCACAATATTTTCACAACTTCCTCTTGTTCTTTCGATTCCAAAAGAATCATCCTCCCGGTCGAACAAAATTGGCTAGTACGTCAACGTTCCTTGCCCGATAATTCATACTTCATTCCCGAGCAAGGAAGGGGCAGCTGTTGACACCCAATTTTGTCCCACTTTTTTGTCATTTTACTCATTTGAGCGTCTGTTTTCAGAAGGCCAAAAACGCTATTTTTAGTTACTTTTATAAGATTTTGTGTTATCAAATATTATTCGCATTATTTTAGTACTATTTTATTATTAATATTATTGTTATTATTATTATTATTGTCATTATTATTATATTCTTCAGTTGCAAATGTATTAAATTTTATTTACTTACTCTTTTATATTTATTTAATTTTGTTATATATATAAATACTTGAGCAAATATTTTAAAGTTATTATTCGTTTATCGTAAATACTGTTAAATTACTTTTTGATTACAAAATATAATCTTTTGTATTACTATACTTAATAATATTTTCTTAGTAATTTAGTAGTTTTATATTTTTAAAAGAATTTATTTTAGACTAAAGTATATTGAGTCCAAATTATAAATTTTAAGCTTGATCAAATCTTTTTATATCCATAAAGTATTTCTAATAGACTTTTACATGGAAGAATATATTTTCTCCCTAATAAATTACCCCAAAATGATCATGATACCTATTTTTACTCCCACTCTCGGGTGAAATTCCCCAAAATTACTCCCCACCAAATCAATCTTTTCCTATTATCTACTCCCCCAACGTCCCTTTTTCTTTTTCTTCTTCTACTTATACTCAGACCAAAACACCTTAGGGGGGGAATTTGTTTTGAGATGCTTTCCCTCCTCCCTAATAGATACCAATAAACACACATATACAGAGATCTTAAAAGAAAAGCCCCTAACACATATAGCTGCTAAGCTATCTAGAGACAAAGGGAGCATCTACATGAACTCTTCTTGAGTTTCTTCCTCACCAAATACATAGTGTGGCATAAGGTTTCAGGGCGAGAGGATATTCACGTCAAAAGCATAAAGTGACTGAAACGGGAATTCTATGCTATGACCATCACTTCCAAACCTCCATAGCCACTATCGGAGCACCATAGTTCCACCACACCGTAGCTTTCAACTTTATCCACCAATTGTGTCATTTCTTTCACCAAAAACAGCCATGAAAGTTAGCAAAACCACCCCACTAGCGGCAAGACGATAAGGATTCCGATTGCTAATTCCAATCTCGATTCACAGGAGCAAAAGAAAAGGACTCGTCTCATTCTAGGTCCATTTTTTATTCAAGTTTTAATTCATACAACTTATAGTTATATTGCCTTTTACCGCGGTATGAATATCTTATTATTATTTTCTTATGAATCAACGGGAAATACATTCGCTCTATAATATATTCATCCGTTCTTTCAAATCTCTGTTTGATCGTGTCTCTTTAGGTTTCTAGTTGTTTAAATTGGTCCTAACTGTTTTGGTTAGATTAGGTTGATTATTGATATGAGCACTTACTGTTGAATCGTTTGTCATACTGCTAATGAAATTCTTTGATCGGCCAAAGTGCTAAGTAATATGGCTCGTTCGTTTGTTCTCAAAAGGCATGATTGTTGGGCAATAGTTGTGTGATGATTTGTTCTACGTGATTTAGTTCATATTCTAGTGTTTTCAGTTTGATATCCTATTATTATGTAATTTTAAGTGAGCAATTGTCACGGAGAGAAGAATCTGCTATTGAAAAAAAATCAATAAAGGTTTGAAGATTCAAATTTGGATGTGAAGATCTAATGTCTTATATGTTGTTTGGGTTTCTGCTCAATTTGTGTTATTTTTTGTTATTATTATTATTATTTTATTATTATTTTTATATTTCAAATGTCAAACTTTGGCACGAAAGAGTTTAAAAGTTCTCTTTTGACCCTTTTTCATGAACTTGTGTACTTTGTTTGAACAATTTGGGCAGCTGATTCGGGTTAGAATAATTAGGCCGTGTAATAGTGAGAAAAGCAAAATGAGATATATGTTTATTTCTTTCTCATGTGTTTACTTTGATCATGAGTCTTTATTGCTTTATTATTTTAATTTTTCTTTTGAATAGTTAGGTGTTAAGAACAGACATACTTTCATCACTTTAAATATCTCTTACATGTACATCACAATGGAGTGGCACTGCTTGGAGTTCAACCACGGGAGAGGAGGAGTCAACGCGAAGTGGAGCTCAATAGAGTCGTCGCCCCAAGCGGAGCCAGGTACATTTCGGGATATGATGACAAAAAGAGCAGGCTATAGCTGACTTCTTGTATGAAGCACACATAGCTTTATTAAAAATATAAAGCAACTCGTTACTCCATTCTTTTATAATTTTATATGTCACTCTTTTAAAAATCTTAAAAACTTGACAACTTTTTACTATGTGTTAAATTTTAAATACATTTTCATACTATTTGAACGTCAAAATATTTTTTTTAAAAAGCTTTACATAACTTTGAAATACTAAAATATTTATTTAATGCTTTGAAATATTTTTACGAATTCTTTAAGTCTTATTTTAAAGAGTTTAAGAGAGACGATCATACGAAAATAGAATAGAGTAGGTAACATCGCATTGGGCTCATTTTTAGCCTCGCTATACCTGATCCCACTCTTTCTTTCTCTCTCTCTCTCTCTCCCTCACACTCTCTATCTTAACTTTACTGTATGCGTTGTTAATTTGTTGTTTGTTTTAGTTTCTTATTATATTTACCACCAAAATTAAGGTGGCATACGCTTACTAACCATTTCTTTTCTTTTGCGAGATTTTGTAATTTATGGGATCAGTTAGAACACACTATGCTGAAAGGAGAATAATCTAGAGGTATTCTTTATTAATTCGACGCTTCGCCAACAAGGTTAGTCTCTTGGTCTTCACAATTCCTATGTCCCTGAATATGTAGTTTTGTGCGTAGGTTAGCTTTATTTTGTTATTATGTCATCCGAGTGCTTTAAATATTCTGTTTGGAAGCGATCATGTTAGTTCTTTCTGTCTTGATTGTTAATATTGCATGTATTTTTATTTTCTCTATTTGGTGGCGTGCAAAGCATGATTTAATTAATTATACTCATGAACTATGTGTTTTTCCTAATGCGTCACTTATCAAATTTTGCATGTTTAATCATTTTATTACCTAGATTCGTATTCATTAGATAATAATTTACGCCTAGTTTATTTATTTATTTTATAATAAAAGTTTTTTTATGTTTAATCATCTAGTTATTTTAAATCGCATGTGAAGAAATGACTCGTTTAGTTAGTTAATAATTTAGCATGTTTAACTATTTATCATATTTTTTAAATTAACGAGTAGAATTACGCTTAATTTATTTACTTGTATTAAAATAAAGTTTATATGCTCATCACATAGTCATTTTAGTTTAATAAATTATTTTGACCTTTGTTTATCACAATTTCCCACATAAATAACGAATTCGGCAGGGACCCACATTTGTGGACCTCGAAAGGTGCTTAATACCTTCCTTTTGTGGTAATTTGAACTCTTACCCGATTCTCTGGTTGTGGAAACTTTAAAAATAATTTTAGTTAGGATGGTGCCCTAACGCACCTTAAAATTCGTTAGGTGGGACTCTTCATTACTCTTTAATTCTAAAAAAAAGAATTGTCACGTCGAATCCCATTTTTCGCGAGAAAAATGAGGCGCGACAGCAGCCCAATTTTTAAAAAATTCCTTTCAGCCCACTCTCTCAAGTTGACCCGGCCCAAACCCAACTAAACGTGCCAAAACACCCTTAACCCTTCTCTCCCTCTCACTTCATCATCCTTACACCCAAAAAGCAGATGAAGTCTAACCCTAACCACCCTCTGCACCGCCCACCTCAAATCCCGCCGGCTTTCGCGCTCAAATCTCTGTTACCCCCGTCAATCATCTCTGAGCATCAATAGTGCCCTAGCTTCATCGAAAATGACTAATTTCAAACGTTCACTAGCAAGAAAGATTGCCAAATCTCTTGAAAACAACAATACAATTCAAAATTCGCGGTTCAGATTCAAGTATTAGGTTTTCACATTTATTTCTTCTCCCTGTTCATCTCATCTTCTTTGTCTCACAATCTAGTCAGAGAAGTGACTCCTTATTTTATTGTTATTTTTGAATTCGAGCAGCCCATTTTTTTAAACTAGCAGAGCCTTGGTTTTTTCACTATAAAAGGGCTCTTAAATGCTCTCAGCAAAGAGAGATTTCTACATCCAAAGACTCCTCTACAAGCTTAAGTTTAGAGCTTAATATTCTGAGTTCCTTTTGGCTAAAGTTCTTTTCTACGTCCTTTGGAAAATCTGTTCGGAGGGAGTCGATAGCGGAGTACAAGACTCAAAAGCATCAGTTCGCTGCCCCAGAGAGAGTTTAGGGCTAAAATTGTCCCTTAACTATTAGAGTAGGTTCATTTTGGTCCTTCAAATATAACTCTGAGCATATTTAGTCCCTTAACTTTACTAAAGTAGAGCACTTTTGATCTCCCTAACAAAATCCGTTTAAAAATAATAGTGTTAAACCCATGTGGCACCCACGTGACTTGTAAAATACAAACTCATAGAGGTTAAGTGTTAGCTATTATGAGTATATATTTAATTTTGCAAGCTCTTAAACACAATTAAGAAGAAATTCGCACACCCTTCACCAAATTACTAGCTACGCCACTGACTTTAAGACCATTTTGTTACTGCAATTAAGAAAATGGTTATTTTTTTCGAGTGGGCAGATTATTGTGTTCTAAAGTATTGTCTTCAAATATAAATAACTACTACTATATTAATCCTAAAAAATTAAGAAGACAAGAAAGAAAGAAAATGTATATCAATTAAGAAAGAGATAACACTGTCAAATTTACACCGTTAGAAAATTATCCTTTTTGTTAATTTTTAACATTATTATGTTAGGAAGACCAAAAGTGCTTCACTTTAGTAAAGTTAAGGGACTAAATATGCTCATGATTATATTTGAGGGACCAAAATGAACCTACTCTAATAGATGAGGGATAATTTTAGCCCAAAACTCCCCCAGAGAAGGTCCGTATTCCCCCTCTTTTATCTCATTTAAATTCATAGAGTAAATATACTTGTTTTAGATGATAATGATAATGATAATGAGATGGTGTGTTGTACATCTCTCCCAACTCATCAATCTGTTAGAACTTTGGTTATACCTTATGTTATGTCCATATAACTTAGCTAGCGATCTCATGTGGTTTGTGTTCATTAAGGCTGTTACCTACTGCATTAGAATTGCATCTCAAATTCTCTTCAAAAGTAGGTGTGTTGCATCTGTTGTGCTACCATAGAAACGTGATTACTCATTTGTAATTCTATCTTTTGAAAGCCGTAAATGAAAAAATAAGCACTAGTCTGCTTTCCCAGCTAGCTTGAAATTTCCAGTTGTTCGAACCTAGTCAAGATCCTTTTAATCTCGAAACTTATATAGATCTGTTTAATACCAAGTATTTATTAACGAAAAATGGTTTGTCATAATCTTACTGGTTTATACTCCCCGCCCTAAAATACGTTTACTCTTGTTAAGTTTAGAATGTGCTAATTAGAATGTTCTATTTTCAAAATCTGAAAATTCATTAAGATGATTGCTTCAATACACATGGAAAATCTTATTTAACTGTATTGTTACTATTAAACCACCTCTCTTCCTTTCTTGCCTGCTTTAATTTGTAAAGATATATGTGTTGCCTTTGTGAAAGTTTAATGGTTTCTTAAAAGTTAAAGCCTTCATGTCCACGGTTAAATAATGGAGGATGTTTGCATTTTGTTGAAGACAGTAACTAAAAGATCAAAGAGAACTAGGAACGAGTGTATTCTATAAAGTTCTCTCTTGATTGAAATTTATTTATAAGTATGTTTTGTTGAATATAAAGTCTAATCTTTATTTCCTCTTTTATTTACATGTATAAAATGGAGCATCATCGAGTTGTGAGAAAACTCTATCTCAGTCCAAAAGGAACTGAACTTTATGCATCAGTCGTCGTATTCACGCCCTCTTGTTTGAGTTTAATTGTCTTGGAGTCTTTCGCCTATGTTGAATCCAATCCAGCCCTCTTTCTTTTTCTTGTCTTGTATTTTTGCATTATTATTAATTGTTGTTACTAACACTTTCTGTTATGTGTAGTTTATTTGGTTTCTGCCTTTGTATAAGACATTTAGGTACAAGATAACGGACTCTAGAGTTTCTTGCCACCGTAGGAACCATCTCATAATAGCTTTATTAGCTTTAAAGTGGAGTTTTTTTTAGGTTCTTTTGGTCAAAATAATGCAGTTTTCAAATGTTGAAGTGCTGAAATTTAGGGTTAAAAAATAACTTTTAAAGAGCTTGAGAGTGCAGATTTTTTTTCAGGTATAAAACACAACTTTTAGTAAGTTCAGAAGTGTAAATTTTATGTGCAAAAATACAGATTTTAGTGTAAAAATATACAGCTTCTCAACAGTTTAAAAAATCAAATATTTGAAGGCAATATATTTGTTTAAAAACTTTAAAACTGCAAATTTTTAAGAGTTGAAACATAGCTTTTTAAAAGCTATAAGTGTAGATTTTTGAAGCCAAAGACACTCCTTTAATGATCTTTAAGGTGTAAATTTAGTTTGAAAATATGCAATTTCTTTTGAGACTTAAACATAGTATTTTATGAACTTTAGAGTGCAGTTTTTCATGGTAAACAAAACAAAACATTTCAAGAACTTAGGAGTGCACTTTCATGCCCTTAACAACCGCATTTTTAACTTCAAAATTCGCATCTTTTATAAGAAGATTTTTCCATCTCTTAAATAAAGGTAGTTAACTCAAGTATTTGTTTCGAAGTAAAATTAAAATAAGATATTTATATTTTACATGTTATTTTATTTCACTAAATTCCCCAAACATACCATAGTATTTTCCACCTTATTTTTACAAACATATACTATTTTCTTATATTTTAGACATATTTTTCTACCCACATTGCTTTACATATCATTTTTTTATATCATTCATAAATCATATCTATATTTTCTTTTCATGTTTAAATTTGCTAAACTTCCTTAAAATTAATCATTTTGAGTCCTTTAAAGTGGTTAGCTATGATTTTCTTTTTCTCAAATTACTTATGAATTAGCAAATATTATATTCCTTATTAACCTAAGTTTGATCGATAATCGTTTTTAACGGATCTTAAAGGATGCTTAACCCCTTCCCTTTTGGATAACTAGAACCCTTACCTAGAATTGCATTAGTTAAGTAGACCATTTATTAGAGTTAATTTAGCATAATTGTAGTTAATCAATTAGGTGTCCTAATTCACCTTAAAAAATAATAATTAGGTGACGACTCTTTAAGTTAATAATTTAAGAATTACCAATATGTTGTACTTTGCTTTGACCCGATTAAAATGAGGTATAACACATTCTTCATATTGTCTAACTAAACAATCAACTTAAGGCTGCAGTTTATTACTATGTTGTTGTGTTCCTGGAATTGAGGTGGGAAAACACAGATTTGTTGTTCTTCAGCTAGCTTTGCAGCAGCTTCGTCACTTGATAAATACTTTCAGTAAAAAAAATTTGGTTTGTATTTTGATAGATTTGCATGAAACAGTGCCTGCTGCAACTTTTAATGTTATCTTTGACTTAATTTTATTTTTTATACTAGTGAATTTGTCCGCACTTCACGCGGTTATAAAAAAAACCTCAATAAAAAAATTAACCTTTTTTAATATAATAAAAAAATAATTAAAATTTTCTTTACCTTTTCAATTTAAATAAATTAAATTTCAAGTTTTATTAGTAATTGTTGTAAAAACATAAGTAATTCATAAGGTGATGTTTGTTTTTAAATAAAATTATAATTTTAATCAAGATGTAGTAGAGATAACATTTGTAAATATTTCGACAAATATTAGTTCCACATCAAATAAATTAAAATTTCATCAGAATTAGAGTTTACAAATGCGTGTTCATTCTAATCTTAGTAAATCATGTAGTCAAGAAACAATCTTATATTGACACTACAACTACAAAGTACTTTTTTTTTTAAATCTCCGTTGAAATAAACGTTAAGAATAACTGTGATGTAACTTTTTTCTCCTATATAACTATATCATCTTATTTAAAATTGCAAAATAACTTTTTTAAGTGTGAGTAAATATGTATACATTTTATTGATGTTGATGAACATGAAAAGAAAATTAGTATAGTACATATTGTATGAAGCGCTTGCACATATTGTAGAAGGGGCATTTGGATTCATCAAATTGAATGAAAAATAAAAAGCAAATATATTACTCCCGATTTCTTAATTTATGTGATACAATTTGAATTTTAAAAATTAAACAATTTAAGTTTGATCGTGAATTCGGGCATCAAATCTTTAACCTTTTTAAAATAATATTTACATATTTGAAAACTTCATAAAAAGTACTATAAGTAACTATAATTTGTAATTCAAGATATTTAAAAGATATATGAAAAAAATTGTACTAAAATTTGTATGTATCTCAAAATCCAAAATGTGTCATATAAATTGAGACAGAAAAAATAAATAATTCAGTGAAAAAATCAATTATATGAAATATTTAATGTAGAAGAAGAAACCTAAACATGATCTATCATACAAATTAGGGAATTCAGGAAAAATAAAAAAACACATAGCAACGTGTTGCAAAACTTGAGAGTTAAGAGTGCAATAAAATATAAATGTATTTGAAGTTGTTATAAAAATATTATTGATCATTGTTTTAATACCTCATTTTTATCTCTGAATAAATCTTTTTAGTTATCTTTTAATATATTTTATGACCTTTCTTTAAAGTATGATTATATTATCTTTCAAAGTTAAAATTCTGTAATCTTATAGTTTTTTCTATTTTAGATGTTAAATAGAGAGAGAAAGTGAGAGAAAGAGAGAGATTGAAAGAGGTTACAAAAAATAAAACCAAAAAGGAAAAAGAAAATTGTATGATATGTAGATTTTCATTTCTAATTCCTTTCCATTTCTATGTTTTATTTTAGGTTATACTTTTTCTTCCCTTTTTGTAATATTTTCTTTCCTTACATTTTTTTTTATTTATTTCATTTTCTTCATTAATCATTAGACATCAATCCGGCACTTATTCCTCCCCATTATTTGCAATTAGTATCCTAAAATATATTTTATATTTCAAATATTTTTCAAAATTTACTCATTTTCCATAATAACTCTTCATAGCATTTCAATATTCCACACATTCTTTGTATAAACTAAAAGAATAGTAAAAAGAACAAAAACTACATTGGATATAATTTTTTTCCTTGTACGATAAAGTTCAACTTAACGGAGATTCTAAGGGCTTTTCATCTTCGATTCTATGAATTTCTTAGAGAAATTTAATTTAATTTTTATTTTGTTAAATCTTTGACAATTTTTATTGATATAGAATGGTCAATCCAACCAGGTACTATTCTTATTTCTTATTTTTATGATATAAAGATTTGTATATTTGAATTATTTTATCTAATTCATTTTTTATTTTATAAGAAAGTTCATTAAACTAATCAATATTTGTTCACCGTAAAAATTATTTAGGAAGAGATTATACATATCAAAAAAGATGTTTGTATTGCTGAAATTATAAAGAATTCATGTATATATAATGAGAGACAATTCAAGATTTTGAGTAATTTACCTGAGGCGATTAAGATCCTTCTACAATGATAACCTGGGACAAACTATTATATTCATGCCAAGAAAATTCTTCACCATTGTCATACA
Source organism: Jaltomata sinuosa (assembly GCA_003996215.1). Classification (NCBI taxonomy): domain Eukaryota; kingdom Viridiplantae; phylum Streptophyta; class Magnoliopsida; order Solanales; family Solanaceae; genus Jaltomata; species Jaltomata sinuosa. Next base: position 24,821 of record QJPP01003045.1, read on the forward strand.
TATTACTCCTCTGCTCATACTTTATATCCTTTTCAATTGATCTGTTCATTACAATAAGTTACTGAAGTTACAACTTTTTCATTATCTTTTTCTATTCTAATAATAAAGTTGTCACTTATGTTTTCTGAAGTTACAATTTTTTGTTGTCTTTTTCTATTCCAATACTAAAGTTATCATTTATGTTTTACCTTTTAATTATCTTTTTTAATTGCACAATAAATAAATAATGGTGAGGAAGAGAAAACAAACCAAATAAGAGAGAAATGTAGCATTGATTAATAATGAAATTAAGGAAAGGAAAAGAGATTAATAACATTAATGATGAAAGAAATTAAATATAGTCATCTTTAATATTCTGTAAAATTTAAAAGTGAATTTTAGGCTTTTAAAATTAGAGAAAATGCTCAAAAAACCACAAAAAAGATAAATAGAATTTCTGGCCTTAGAGAGCGCCACGTCAGTGGTTCCATAACCTTCCTTTATATTAATATATAGATTAAAATCCATATGTATAGTTTGTCGATAACATCAAATGTGTGAATATAATGGGATCACATATTTTCGCTACTTGCAATTTGTTATGCAAATCTTTGGCAATCACGATCCTTTTTTGCATTTTTCTTTTGTTTCAAAAATGCATTTATTTTTTACTTTCCTTCTGTAGTAGGGTGTGAATATGATGGTATGACCTGCAACGAAAGTCTATAGTGGACAAGCCTTTATCGACCCCTAATCTGGTGGCAGGCCTTTATCTGCTGCTACGAGGAGAACATTTGATATGCCAGATGGTGCTCTTCTAAAGGAACCGTTGTTAGAAGACGTGAAGTGAGGGCACGGCAGGGCATTTTCCTTCATTTTGGGCACCTAGAATTCTGTCTTCTTCTTGGTATCTACTGATGGTGATATAGCGCCGAATTTCTCTAATTTTTGTTATATAACTGCAGGACCAATAAAGTTATGTTTCAAATTCTTCTGCACACCAGATAATAGAAGCATTGTTCTTGAATTTGTAGTATTTGGTTCTTCAGAAAATAATATTTCTGTTGCTTCCATTATAATTTGTACTATATTTTTCTCTTTTCACGTCCATGGGTTTTCCTTAACGGTCTATCTGATGCATTACTTTGTATGTTCAAATATTGTGAGAATTTTCACTTTGACAACCTAATTTCAAATCGTTTGAGTCATTAGTAAGAATATGACTATTTTCATGGTGTACCTTCATGTTCATTTCTTTTGATTTTGTCATTTGGCATACACTTTCATTATTCTTCTTAAATTTCCTTACTTTGAGCTTTTGGGGTTGTAATTCTTTTGAGTTTTGTATCATGTCGATGTTAGTGAGAGGTTTACGGCTAACAAACACGTGTTATGTTATCAACGTAGATGTAGAAATTAGTGTAAACCTTTATTTTCATTATCTACGTCAAATATTTTTTGTTGTGTTTGTTAGAACTTTTTAGTGACCGCGCGAAGCGCGGGCAAGTACACTAGGAAGATTTTAGGAATGGTGACGTGACGCTCTATATGGCCTCAATTCTTATTTATCTATTTTCTCCTTTTTGGGACTTTTTTCTATATACTTATCTACTAAATAATATAACACAAAAATAAATGTGTTAATTAGTACTCCCTTCATTTATTTCTATTCTTTATTATAAAAATTTAAATGTTTCAAAATTTACTACTCCACTTATTCCTATTCTTTATTATATATTTTTTTATTTATGTGTAATTTACAAAAAATTATCTTATTTTATGATGATTCTATTTATTAATTTATTTCTTCATTTCTATTAATTTATATATATATATATATATATATATATATAAGTTGGGCAAAGGAAGAGTATCACCTTTCTTTGTTCAATTTTTTTTTTCTCTTTTTGGTCTTCTTCTAATAATAAAATGACAAGATTTTTAATATTTTAAGTATTTTTTTCTTTTTATTCAATGCATTTACAAGGAATAATTACTCATAACTCTCATAACTTTCATGTTCATAACCCCCATAATTTAATTTGTAAGTTTATAATGCATTATGGTATTCCTCTATATTGTCAGTATAAACTCATAGTTTATTTCATGGAGGCTCTTATCAAGGTTATCCTTTCTCTTCTTCATTACTTTGGCTTGTGAAGGCAAAATTTGTTCTCGAGTATTTTCTTTTATATTTATGTACTTTATCATGCTATCTTAATTTTTGTAATTTTTTTACACATATATCATCATCCTCCAAACAATATGATTGAAAAAATCTTGTGAATAACATGTAACTGGAAAGGAGTATATGAAGGCAAGAAATATTTTTCTCTCAAGTCTTTTTTATTTTCATTTTTATGTACTTCGTTGCACTTTTTTTAGTTTAGCATTTTTTATGTATTATCAACCTTGAAGCAAGTATGATCAAGAAAATCATTACGACAATCAATATTGAGATGCTTTTGGTTGTAAGTTTATAATGCCTTATGGTATTCCTCTATGTTGCCTATATAAATTCATAGTTTATTTCATGGAGGCTCTCATCAAGGTTATCCTTTCTCTTATTTATTACTTTGACTCATGAAGGCAAAATTTATTCTCAATTATTTCTTTTAATATATTATGTACTTTATCATGCTTTCAGAATTTTTTGTATTTTTTTACACATATATTATCATCCTCCAAACCAGTATGATCGAAAAAATCTTGTGAATAACATGTAACTGGAAAGGAGTATATGAAGGCCAGAAATATTTTGCTCTCAAGTCCTTTTTATCTTTATTTTATGTATTTCGTTGTACTTTTTTGAGTTTAGCATTTTTTATGTATTATCAACCTCGAAATAAGTGTGATCAAGAAAATCATTACGACAATCAATACTGAGATGATTTTGATAGTAGTAATGTTTAAATGTGTTATCTTTGTGTGATTTATTTTTTCTGAAAGTCAGTTTGCGATTGACACTTAATTCTTATTTGTATTTATTTTCTTAATTTTTATTACAGAATAATCTAACTAAAATTAATTTAACAATCATATAGTGTAAGTTGATTACAATGTTTCCTAAATTTTAAGAGATGTTATTTTTTTTTATTACTATAATTAAAAAAAATATATAAATATGTATTGTATAGTTTAGATTTTTTTTTCTTTTTTTGATATATATTTTTTTAATTGTTACGATTGGAATAGAAATATTATAAAAGGCATACATAATATTTGGTATTATATTAATAGTTATCTATATTTTATTTGTGTATTTTATGTTATAGTAACGGTCACGACCCGATTTCTCAGGTCATGATGGCACCTACAACCCCCCCAGTAGGCGAACCAATCTCCGTAGCCCGAAACGGTTAGTAATAGGCTACTACCTAACCAAAACACACAATAAGCAGAGATAGCGGAAGCAGAATGTAAAGGTAGACAAAGTGGAAGCAAAACTCGAATATATACATAAAGAAAACTACACCAACCCCAAGACTTGGTATCGACAGTACAGAAGCTTCTAATATAGTACAAGTGCTAGAAGTAACAAAATACAATACAATTTGTCTCCGAAAGTACAAGGAGTAACAGTGCCAAAAGATGAGATACGGTCAAGCCCCGACCATCAGGCACTCACCCTAGTCTCGAATATCCACAATCTGCACGAGTCTCCAATGCGATCAACGGTGAAAGCTCAACTAATATCTGCACAGAAAGTGCAGAAGTGTAGTATGAGCACCAAAACAACGGGTACTCAGTAGGTATCATCGGTCGACTGAGCGCATATAAGATATAAAAACAGTAAGTAACAAATAGCAAGAAAGCAGTCACTGAAGCAATAAAGGAAGCACAAGTAGCTAGCACAGAGAATAGGCAACCAAAAGCTACAAGTAAAGCATGCTAGCACAGAGGATACAGTTACACAGAATCACAGGTGAAGGAAAGAAGAACGCACCTGGGGTCCTTGCACAACAATACAAGTAAGCAAAGAGAGAGAGAGAGAGTTGAGAAAATGGTGGTATACCGGTAACCTCAAGTAAAGGGAAAATACGTAAAGCAATCTAACATACTCAAAATGGAATCAACAAGTATAAGGGAATCATAACACCAACCCAATCACGTGATAGCATAAAAAGGAATTCACCTCACAAGTACAATCCCTAGGATGGAATAACTAACCCACGATAACCGAGAAACACTACTCAAATCCTGATAAGAACGGAGCCAGAATCTCACAATCTGCTCAGAAGGCCACACAAAAGTTCCTCAATAAGATGAGACTCCCTAGCCCTCTCAATAATCAAAATCCCACAACCGGAGCCTCAACAGGCTAACCATCGCTAATCCTTCAAGAACCGAATGCCAAGACAAGCTTTAAATAAAGATAGGAGTGAAATATAATCTACCTACAGTCCCAACGGTCGCCCATACAACCGAGGAACGCAATCAAGTGAAAACAAACTCTCTGGCATCCCATACTACTGGAGCGTACAATCAACAAACATTAAACAAGGGTGGTATCTCAAACAATGAATGATATGATGCATGAAAACCTCAGGGTGAAATAGAACTTCTGTATGTACCTCATCCGATGCCGATCAGGCCCAGTAGGTAGGTTCCATGGAAGGACTCATCCCGTATAACTCTACTCCACCGTATACCCTTCCTCGTGGCACAAGCGTCCCAAAGCCCCTAGCCTGGAGAGGCAAGGTCCATGGAGGTCCCGGACCCCATACTAAAACTCAGAATTAAAACGTGTCCTCCAGAATCGAGTTCAGGTTCAAGCTAGTGGTTAAGTCTCAAATATGCATGCCTGGCTTCGACCCGGGTCTAAAACAGTAGTAGCAATCTCAAAAGACCCTCTCAAAGGGTGCCCGAAGTATACTCGGGTCTAAATCAGTGATCAATGTCTCAGTAACCCTCTCAAAGGGTGCCCGGAATGTGGCCGAGTCTAAAACTGTAGTGAATCAAGTCTAGTGCTCTGTCCGGTAGGGACTAGTATCCGTAATAAAATCAAGTCTGGTGCTCTGCCCGGCAGAGACTAGTACCAGTAATAAAATCAGTGCAAAATCATCCAAAATCCCCTTTTCTATCATCAATCGTACCAAAAACGGACCCCCGGGGCCATGCAAGTTCAGGAAAATCGTCAGTAGTGACTCGCAGCCAAAACTGTAGTAAAACTTGCAGGGAAAAACCTTTTTCATGGATGATATGCTCACACACAAATATAAATTAGCACAGCGGCTCACAACAATTCCTATCAGCCCTGCACATGCCCAGCAGCTACTCAACAGACATAACCAGCCTAAAAGGATAATCTCTATGTCCGGGACTCGCGTACATTCCCCAATTAACCCATCGTCTATGTTCCAGAGTCAGTACAAGGCCGCACAAGACCACAAGGGTAATATACAATACTACGCGAATACTGCAAACAACGTATGAAATAAATGGACGAACAAGGCGGACAAGGTCTGGGGTACCAACCTATAACAACCCACCCAAGGATGTTAATTAATGAAGTTATAGCCTATATACGCAGAGTCTAGATAGGGAAAGTCATAACCTACCTGTCATCTGAAGAATAGTTGCGGGGACGGCGTCGTCCAGGCTTGAACTGCTCCGGGAAGCTCTAATTCGCAAAACTAATATCAAAACAGTAATCTACACATCAAAACAAGACTAGCAATACCCTCAATGCCATAAACATAACCGAGCTGAAATCTGGGTCATCAACGGGCCCGTGGGCCCCATAACCTGAAACCAGAAACAAAAAACACACTTGTGTTCTTTACCATCCCGGAAATGCATGCCAAATTGAGTCAAAACAGACAATAAATGGGGCTCAAAACACCCCGCTCAAGTCAAGAATTAAAGATGGAATTTTTAAGAATTCAAAGTCAAAATTTAGCCAAAAGGTACTTACCACAACGAGAAGGCAAGCTAAGGTGGTGCAAATTCCAAACCCACAATCATGCAAACTAAAGAGGGCAGCCTCTACAAAGGATTTTCAAGCTTTGAGAGATGAAAACAATGGAGGTTTTCCAAACAATTGAAGAAGAACAACATGGGGGAGAGGAACTTACCAAAATCGACAAAGAAACGAGACCATCCAACCCAATTGATGAATTCCCCAAGCTAAGACTAAAAGAAGAACTTTGGTAGAGAGGGTTTTTAGTTTGGAGCTGGAACTAAATGAGAAATAAGGTTGGAAAATCAAAGTTCCAGCACTTTATAGCTGCTGGCCGCAGACCAGCGCCATTGGCGCTAAAGGAGCACCATCGCGCAGGAGGAGGGCTAGGCACCTCAGCGCTATCGCGCCAGATGAGCGCCATCGCTGGCATGCGGGCGGGAGCTTGAGCGTTGGCACGGCACCATCAGCGTTGATGGCACGCACAGGCTAGCGCGATCAAGCTGTCGGGGCGCCATTGGTGCTAAAGGCCCTGCCTGCACTAAAAACCAGCAAAACTTAAAACTCCCACGGGGCATTCCGGGCACAATCGAAACCAGATACTCAAAAACCAATAGAGTTATTAGAGTGGAAACAACATTTTGGACTCAACGAAACTTCCATACGAGGTCATTTCAGAAGAATGTTGAGCCAAGTCAACACTAGCTAACGCCAACCAAACACCCAAAATGAGCCCGGCTCATCCAGAACCCGAACCAACCACCTACCTAACCCAAACTCGGCATTCTGGAGCTAACGATATTGACCGAATTTCCATCTGAGGTCGTCTTCTCCGAATATTGACCAAAGTCAACCAAACCAGCCCAACTGGCCTGAAAACACAGAACGAGAGAGAATTCCAAGCTGAAAAACTCTCGAATCCCGAACAAAGGTCCCTCTAGACCAAAGTCCATGCTCCGGAGCTAACGAAACTGTCAGAATTCGATTCTGATCAAGTTCACCAAGAATGTTGACCGAAGTCAATGAATTCAAACGCCTAAAGGTCTAAAATAAGGAATGGCCAAAAAAACCAAGCAAACGGCCCGAGCACCGAACTACCGGTCCCAGCAAGCCATAAATGACTTGGGGCCGCTACACACAAGCTCTAACGGTACAAGAAAGGTAAAAATGCGTAAATAACCGGAAGGGTCATTACATCATCCACTACTAAAAAGACTTTCGTGCCCGAAAGTCAGGAAAGAATGATAGACTAGAGATTAAAAGTACAGCGGAAACACAGCCTGCACTACTCTCTCAGACAACCTGGGTAGCCTCCTCGGCCGGACGGCACCCAACAGAACCAACGAACGCAACCAAACCTAAACCCATTACTAGCCAAGCTAGATCCAAACTCATCTCCAAAACTCCAAAGATTTGCCGACCTTCGAGAATCTTAATCGGAAGCACCGACACAATACTGAAACTAGAGAAGCAAGGCTATACACACATAGAGCTCGAATCTTCAAAACCAGAACCAAATTTACCAGAAGATCCATCAACCTAAAACTTCAACTTATGAACCCGTTGATCCGCAAATCTCTTTTATCCTGAACAGAACCCTTTTCACACTATAACAAGAAGTTGCATACAAGTCGAATGCTCAACCACCATCGAAGCATCAACTGAAACACCAAAAATACACAGCCTTCACTTATACTCTACCACCAACAAGGTCACCCTTTATACTTAAGTTCTACCAAAGTCAAGCTAAAGTCTACTAACTTTTTCCATCCAAGATAACAACCCGTAGTAGGTCCTCGAAAGCTGGAGTTACCTGACTCGCCTGACCATCAAGCAACGAAAGAACACTTTTGCACCATGCCGAGTCTGGGTCATCTAGAAGTGAATGAACCAGGGCAACCTGCCTAACAGACAAAAACCAAAACCAATCTCTGCAAGGAGTGTGGTAAGCCTACCACTAAGCTCAAAATCACCGGCTAAGCTCCAAACTCTGAGAATACCGCTGCAACTCCGAATACTCGAACACCATTCTGAGCTGAAGTCATCTTACCAAGCTCACCTCAGGAAGAAGTCCACCATGCCATGAGTACCAAGTCAAAACACCCCGAAGGCAAAGGAAAAAGGTGCATGGGGTTCAAAGTTACCATCTAGCCATAGAAATTTTTGCATATACCTTCAACTCACCTCTTTGGCTCAAATCAAATGCTCCTCTAAATCAGCACACAAATCAACCATCCCAAAACATACCACACACCAAACTTCTAGTCCACAATGGACGAGCCTAACCAACACTGGAACCCCACATAAACAACAAATCTAGAAGAATCAACTAAACAAGCTTTCAAATCCTGGCAAACGAATGGCGATTACCAGTCTCTACGTAACACTAGAACTCAAAATAGCCTCGCTAGTCTCAACCCGCACAACCTGACCACGTACAATACACCACCGCTGGTTCTGGAACCTATGCTACTGTATCTGTCCAACTAAGAAGGAAGAAGCTTCGTACCATGAAGAGCACCGCTGACATCAGGAATATCCTGCCTAATACAGAGGTTAGCTAAGGACTAGGTGTCCAAGGCCAATAGCCGCATCCAAAACTGAAGTAAAGAAGCTAAGTTTCCCGCACCCACTGCCTCCCGGCACTAGGATGCTGAAACCAGATAGAAACTACCACGAACCACCCGATGAAACCTGTCAAGCCATGATTCTGAACCCCAACTTTCAAAACTGCCAACCAAAGCCTTGGTCGAACCCGTATGTTGCCAATGAACCCTTATGAACCCAAGCCAACTAGGCTTGAATACGCAAGTTGTTAACACCGCCGCTGCTACCAAAACACAAACCAATCGATGGAAAACCCACTGCAATGTGTAGACGGCTGAATCAAATCACCAACACACAATCCCAAAGCAAACCTTTATCGCCACCTCAGTCAGCTACTAGAACACACAAGCACGAACAAGGAGTCATCTCCTTCCTTTCTCAGCTAAATAAAATCATTTTGTAGCATATATTGAACCTTACAATTTCTTTCTCAAGTAAGAACCTGGAGTCATTCCCTTAGCCACCAAAACTTACATTGTCAGAACTTAACAAGGCAGGAGAAGAACGGTCCGGATGCCCGACTCACCCAATATTCCATGAATACAACCCAACCACGAGGTTACGGTCAACACTTAGTTGGAATTGCCAAAGTCAAAACCCAATCACAACACCAACAACAAGTGCTTATACAGAGAACTACGATCAGGATTCGTTCCAACTGGAACTGGGGATACAAAAAAACACCCATGGACAAGGAACTGGAGAAGACTATGGGAACAACCCACATACCTGCCAACCTCCTAAACTAATCAACAAAGAGGGTCAACTCTACGAACTCGAGAGACCAAACTGATCTATGCACGCTAGCATAACCAACAACTCTCAACTAAGCCAAAAATCTCAACTTCGGCACAACTACCAGTATCACATCGGACCAACACACGGATCTCTAGCCACGCTAGATAACGGCCTAGGTAATAACCATCTAGGACCGCTAGAAAGGAAGACCCAAAGCAAGCCTAGCACCACAACAAACAGGAAGCGAGCTCTACAAAGCCTACTCACCAGCTATAACTCTGGGTAAAACACCTCACAAGGATAACTCACCCCCATCCACTGCCAAAGAATAAACTACCAATAAACAATATATCGGTACTACAATTAAGGAAATCAAAAAACTAAACAAGTAGCAGGTAGGCATATAAGCAATTAAATAATAGAAAGGATAGGATCGCAACACAAGCAGAACTATCACAAGTCGAAGGTAGCAAAAGCCTAACTTGGATAAACGATATCAAGAACCTCTACCTCTGTCCCACCAAGAAGGGCATCAGACTGACGGAACCTAACTCTGGATTGAGTAGTCAAAGCTGAAAGCTCTGCGATCCCTCATCGGGGACAAACTCTATAAAGGTGACCGACTTTCCCACAATCATAACAACTAGGCTTACCAGGATACAAAATCGTGGGGCAATTCCTAGCAAAGTGCCCACGCTCACCACATCGAAAACAATCCCCACTAAATGAAGCTAGACTAGAAGATCTCGATGAACCTGACCGGCTACCACGGCATGCACCCTCGAAATGCACACCTCAAAGAATTTGACCTGTACCATGTCCGCTAAGCTTAACGTGTCCTGTACCAACACCCTCTGGAACCCGTGGAGCAACCAAAACTGGCCTAGTAAACAAGAAGTAATGGAACCTATCTCTGGTGGAGAATCCCCTACCTCGAGTCTGAGAACCTCGAGAACTATCCTAGCGACGAAGCTTTCGAGCACCATCTCCATAAGCCTCACAGCAGAAACCCTCAACAGCCCAAGAATGGTCAACTACCTGTAGAAATGTCATCCCAACTGTAACCAAATGCTCGGTCGCCAAACGGAGCGGTGAAATCAAACCTCCCACAAAGATCTGAACCCTATCAAACTCTGAAGGTACAACCCTTGCAGTATGCCTGACCATCTCGTGAAATCTTACCTCGTAGACCAACACTGACAAACAACCCTGCTGAAGAACCGGAGGCTCAACCCTAACTAAAGCACCACTCGTAGAACCAGGTACTGAAACACTCACCGGAGGACTCAGAGTCTTAGCCACGGTGTCCTGAAGAACTGAGGTAGCTATAAATCCAATCGGAGGCTGGGTTGGCCTCACACCCCCTAGCTGAGGCGGTAAACTCTCACTCTAAAGTCCTGGCACTGACGGAAGCACTAAAGCATCAGGCACAGAACCCTCGACACCAATCGCTGTCGAACTCGTCTAAGGCATCTGAGAATGAATGAACAACCAAAGTCTTAGAAATCAATAAATCCAGGAACGCACGATAAAGAGCCAAAAAGATGAAACTTTTCCTAACAATGCCCTGTAGCCTCCCGCAGATAGGATACGGATGTTATTGTACCGATCCATGAGACTCTATGTAGACAGTTGCCTCTGTACCATGACACCGGTGAACCTAGAGCTCTGATACCAAGCTGTCACAACCCGATTTCTCAGGTCATGATGGCACCTACCACCCCCCAGTAGGTGAACCAATCCCCGTAGCCCGAAATAATTAGTAATGGGCTACTACCTAACCAAAACGCACAATAAGCAGAGATAGCGAAAGTAGAATGTAAAGATAGACAAAGTAGAAGCAAAACTCGAATATATACATAAAGAAAACTACACCAACTCCAAGACTTGGTATTGACAGTACAGAAGCTTCTAATATAGTACAAGTGCTAGAAGTAACAAAATATAATACAATTTGTCTCTGAAAGTACAAGGAGTAACAGTGCCAAAAGATGAGATACGGTCAATCCCCGACCATCAGGCGCTCACCCTAGTCTCGAATATCCATAATCTGCACGAGTCTCCAACGCGATCAACGATGAAAGCTCAACTAATATCTGCACAGAAAGTGCAGAAGTGTAGTATGAACACCAAAACAACGGGTACTCAGTAGGTATCATCGCGATTGAGCGCATATAAGATATAAAAACACTAAGTAACAAATAGCAAGAAAGCAGTCACTGAAGAAATAAAGGAAACACAAGGAGCTAGCACAGAGAATAGGCAACCAAAAGCTACAAGTAAAACATGCTAGCACAGAGGATACAATTACACAGAATCACAGGTGAAGGAAAGGAGAATGCACTTGGGGTCCTTGACAAGGATACAAGTAAGAAAAGAGAAAGAGAGAATTGAGAAAATGGTGGTATACCGGTAACGTCAAGTAAAGGGAAAATACGTAAAGCAGTCTAATATACTCAAAATGGAATCAACAAGTATAAGGGAATCATAACACCAACCCAATCACGTGATAGCATAAACAGGAATTCACCTCACAAGTACAATCCCTAGGATGGAATAACTAACCCATGATAACCGAGAAACACTACTCAAATCCTGATAAGAATGGAGCCAGAATCTCACAATCTGTTCAGAAGGCCACACAAAAGTGTCTCAATAAGATGGGACTCCCTAGCCCTCTCAATAATCGAAATCCCAAAACTGGAGCCTCAACAGGATAACCATCGCTAATCTTTCAAGAACCTAATGCCAAGACAAGCTCTAAATAAAGACATGAGTGAAATATAATCTACCTATAGTCCCAACGGCCGCCCATAAAACCAAGGAATGCAATCAAGTGAAAACAAACCCTCTGGCATCCCATACTACCGGAGCGTACAATCAACAAACAGCAAACAAGGGTGGTATCTCAAACAATATATAATATGATGCATGAAAACCTCAGGGTGAAATAGAACCTATGTATGTACCTCCTCCAGTGCCGATCAAGCCCAGCAGGTAGGTTCTATGGAAGGACTCAGCCCGTATACCTCTACTCCACCGTATAACCTTCCACCCGTCCCACACGGCCCGAAGCCCCTGGCCCGGAGCGGCAAGGTCCATGGAGGTCCCAAACCTCATACTAATACTTAGAATAAAAACGTGTCCTCCGGAATCGAGTCCGGGTTCAAGCCAGTGGATAAGTCTCAAATATGCATGCCCGGCTTTGACCCGGGTCTAAAACAGTAATAGTAATCTCAAAAGACTCTTTCAAAGGGTGCCCAAAGTATACTCGAGTTTAAATCAGTGATCAAAGTCTCAGTAACTCTCTCAAAGGGTGCCCGGAGTCGGCCGGGTCTAAAACTATAGTAAATCAAGTCTAGTGCTCTGCCCGGCAGGGACTAGTATCCGTATAAAATCAAGTCTGGTGCTCTGCCCGGCAGAGACTAGTACCAGTAATAAAATCAGTGCGAAATCATCCAAAATCCCCTTTTCTATCATCAACCGTATCAAATATGAGCTCTCGAGGCCGTGCAAGTTTAGGAAAACCGTCTGTAGTGGCTCGCAGCCAAAAATGTAGTAAAACATGCATGGGAAAACCTTTTTTATGGATGATATGCTCGCAACACAAATATAAATTAGCCCAGCGGCTCACAATAATTCATATCAGCCCTGTACAGGCCCAGCAGCTACTCAGCAGACATAACCAGCCTAAAAGGATAATCTCTATGTTCGGGAATCGCGGACATTCCCCAAATAACCCACCGTCTATGTTTCAGAGTCAGTACAAGGCTGCACAGGACTACAAGGGTAATATACAATACAACATGAATACTACAAACAACATATGAAACAAACGGACGAACAAGGCGGGCAAGGTCTGGGGTACCAACCTATAACAACCCACCCAAAGATGTTAATTAATGCAGTTATAGTCTATATACACAGAGTCTAGATAAGGGAAGCCATAACCTACCTGTCGTCCAACGAATAGCTGTGGGTACGGCGTCGTCCAGGCTCGAACTACTCTGGGAAGCTCCAATTCGCAAAACTAATATCAAAACAACAATATATACGTCAAAACAAGACTAACAATACCCATAATGCCATAAACATAACCGGGTTAAAATTTGGGTCACCAACGGGCCTGTAGGCCCCGCAACTCAAAACCAAAAATGAAAAACACACTTGTGTTCTTTACTATCCCGGAAGCGCATGCCCAAAAATTAAGCGAAAATGGACGACAAATGGGGCTCAAAACAGCCCGCTCAAGTCAAGAATTAGAGATGGAATTTTTAAGAAATCAAAGTCGGAATTTAGCCAAAAGGTACTTACCACAACGAGAAGGCAAGCTAAGGAGGTGCAAATTCCAAACCCACAATCATGCAAACTCAAGAGGGCAGCCTCTACAAAGGATTTTCAAGCTTTGAGAGATGGAAACAATGGAGGTTTTCCAAATAATTGAAGAAGAACAACTTGGAAGAGAGGAACTTACCGAAATCGACAAAGAAACGAGACCATCCAACCCAATTGATGAATTCCCCAAGCTAAGACTAAAAGAAGAACTTTGGTGGAGAGGGTTTTCAGTTTGGAGCTAGAACTAAATGAGAAATAAGGCTGGAAAAACGAAGTTCCAGCACTTTATAGTTGTTGGCCGCAGACCAGCGCCATGGGCGCTAAAGGAGCGCCATCGCGCAGGAGGAGGGTCAGGCGCCTCGGCGCTATCGCGCCAGAAGGGCGTCATTGCGCTGGCACGCGGGCGGGAGCTTGAGCGCTATTGTGCTGGCACAGCGCCATCAGCGCTGATGGCATGCACAGGCTAGAGCGATCGTGCTGCCTGGGTGCCATTGGCGCTGAAGGCCCTGCCTGCACTAAAAACTGGCAAAATTTAAAACTCTCATGGGGCATTCCGGGCACAATTGGAACCCGATACTCAAAAACCAATAGAGCTATTAGAGTGGAAACGATATTCCAGACTCAACGGAATCAATGAAACTTCCATACGATTCGGAAGAATGTTGACCCAAGTCAACACTAGCTAACGCCAACCAAATACCCAAAATGAGCCCGGCTCATCCGAAACCTGAACCAACCACCTACCTAACCCAACTCGGCATTTCGGAGCTAACTGCGCTGACGGAATTTTCATTCGAGGCCGTCTTCTCTGAATATTGACCAAAGTCAACCAAACCAGCCCAACTGGCCTGAAAACACAGAACGAGAGAGAATTCCAAGCTGAAAAACTCCCGGATCCCGAATAAAGGTCCCTCTAGACCAAAGTTCACGCTCTGGAGCTAGCGGAACTGTCAGAATTTGATTCCGAGTATGTTCACTAAGAATGTTGACCAAAATCAACGAATTCAAAAGCCTAAAGTTCTAAAACAAGGAATGACCAAAATGACCAAGCAAACGGCCCTGGCACCGAACTACCGATCCCAACAAGCCATAAATAACTTTGAGCCGCTACAGGCAAGCTCTAATGGTACAAGAAAGGCAAAAATGCGTAAATGACCAGAAGGGTCATTACAGTAACTAAATAATTTACTTATTTATTTAAATTTTGCTAAAATCTTTTCTTTAATTGATAGCATATGATGAAAAATTTTGACATAATTTTAGGGAGCAGAACTTGGTGATGAATCTACTTACAAAGAAAGGCGTTATAAAATTTTTTTTACAAAGTATAATTAGAAATTACTTTTACTAGAGGTTTCTATATTTTGATTTATAATAGTAACTTAGTTACATGTTGATAATATTATTCATTTGCTCTACAATCCTACTCTTTGTTATTAAGTATAATTAATACAATTATCTTATTTCAATCAAAAGAACTATAATGAGAAGTTTCATTTTATTTTCACAAAGAGAATTAATAGAAAAAATAATTTAATTATTTTGTGATTCTTTTGCTTATGTAATAATTTATTTTATCGCTCTCCTTTCTTACTTGGAATGTATTAATGATTTTTTTAAAAAAATTTAAAATTATTTTGTGAATGTAATAACGATTTTTTTTTACATGTCATAGCATTATGACTAAGAAAATTTATCGTCTATATATATATATATATTACTATATAATTGTGATCCTTGAAATAGTATTATAGCATATCTCTTATGCAGTCAAATTATTTATTTTTATTTTTTTTTAAACTTTTCTCCCTTATTCTTGCCATTCATTTTTTTTATTTTTACTAATGAAATCAATGCATAGTGGTTAATATATTTAATGTCTAATAAAATTGTGCATTCATATCGTTTATAACTCATATCTCTTCATCTTCATTATAACTTATACTCTTAAATATTATTCATAATTACTCATGTATATTTCATTTTTACAATTCTTAAAAATATTTATTTAATGTATTAAATATTGTAGTAAACATACGTAATAATAGAGATACACTGTAGAGTTCAAACACAATTTTAAAAAAAAATAGTGTTCTTTGCGTATATAGAGGATCAAGTACTCCTATAAAAAATTGAGAAAATAAATAAGTAATATTTTCAACTTAGTACAATAGACTATTGTTTCAAAATCTTATTCCATTTACTTCACTAACAATACACCCTAGATTTTTTGTTCTACTATTTACATATGAATTATTTTTATTGTAGAAAAGAAGCAAAAATAAATAAAAATTGCATATTGAAAAGAGATGAAAAAACATATTAATGTTCCAATGAAGACAAAAGTTTATATTGTCTTCTATGCTACTCACTTAAATATAAATATTACATACTATTTTATTAAGATAAAAAGAGTTAAGGGTCAAAAATACATTTAAACTATCCAGTGTTTTGAGTTTCACGCCTGAACTATTGAGAGTGTGAGTTTACTCCCTGATTTATCACCCAATAGTTAACAAAACACATGTCAATAAAAACTGAAATAGTTTAAGTGTGTCTTTGACCCTTAACTCAAAAAACTATCAGTTTATAATTAATTTTTTAATTTATAAAAGTAAAAATATAAATTTATTAAAATATCTGTTGGAACTTCTCAACCCATGGCTAAGAAAATGATTCCAATATAATGTTCTTTGGCTGGTTGTTTGGCAGAGGAGATAAAGAGAAAAACTATACAAACAAATCTCTTCTTCTCCAATTTCGTGTGTGCTTGGTTTGCTTTTCTATTTGATCTTTGTTAGATTCTGGCTCCTAGTTTATACTAGAAGAGCTTGTTGTATCCTGGAGGATACACCCATACCGGGTGAAATATCGTTAAGGACAGTGTCAATGACATGTCTCAAGCTATGAAAACTCTCTACAAGTATTTGTGATCTAAGTATTTTTCGTAAAATTTCTAACAATTTGGAGAATTGATGTTATCCTAATTGCCCCAATATTATTGTTTAATTTCTTTAATTGGCTAAGCAGTAGAAGAGAGTGGTAGCCAGCCACATACACAAGTCCTAATTAGCAGCTGAAATATACAATCAGGGTACCTAATATTTCATACGTTTGTACCTCTCCCGTGATGTCAATGGCTGAAGTAAAACAAAATAGGAGCAAAGTCAAGTGTAGACTTGTTAACTGTTTCTGTATAGCACTGCATTGGCTTGATAACTTTTTACCAACAAGTGAAACGGTTGCTCAAGAAACCAAATGGTTTAAGCCTCCGTGGATGCAGTTTTTGATCAATTTTACTACAATGATGCCACTGGACCTTACTGGGATCTCCAAGAATGTTACTAATTGGTAGATGCATGGAAAGTACAAAACCATTGATTTTCCATTCCAGTTCAAGATTGAGAGAGCCATGGATTTGGGCTATCAAGCTGCAAAACAAAAGGGTGTTGAGCTATTGACTGGTGATGTTGTTGACAAATTCAATGGATGAAATTAGCTAGAAAACTTCAATTTTCCCAACACTCTTGAGGATTGGCAAAGTAGGGAATTTGGATTCTCTTACTAGACCTCACAGCACATTTTAGCAATTAAGCATAAGTCACCCATTTTCCTATATTAATATCGTCAATATATATTATAATGTGCAGGCATGTGATCTCATGTTGCATAAGGTGAATTTATATTCTTGGACCCCAATTGAGCATAAGTGCAACACGAATATAACATAATCAATCATAGCGCAAAAACTAATTTCAGGGAGGGAGTTGCTTTTTGGTTACCAGTTAGGAAGTAGTATATGACAAAACGGAAGGTCATCAACGTATGATAAGTGGAGTAACCACATCTGAGATATAACTGAACAAAAATATTTAAACATACCTAACTTTCCGTGTGAAGGTAAAAGTGTTACAATAGAAATTTGATAAAGCAAGAAGATGAACAAAGAAAAAAAGCTTGAGGCATGATAAAGAGTGATTGTCTAACATTTGGAGATAACCGACAATGTCTTTATGGCATACAACTTGCCTGTTGCCAGTTTATCTTAACAGTAAGAAGATAAGATGACAAGAGTTACTTTATTTTTACTTCAATATCACTAACTATACATACAACAACAAAAATTGACAACCAATAAGTGGGAGCCCTCCCTTTCAAGGACTATTATAGGGTAGCAGCTGACGAAATTGAAAAGAGAAAAGAGACCACAAGCACATCAGTACGAAGAAGCCTTTTATCTCCAAGACCAAATAATTTAGGTATTTTATCCATGATCCACCTAATAAAATGTGAACAAAGAATTTAACAGTTAGACCTACAGCAGCATATATTATAGTATGAAATGATAAAGATAGAGACAACAATATTCTGAATAGCAATACCTTTTCCAGCTGATTTTTTCTTTCTGGTCCTTGTTCCTTTCCTTCGATTAGCATCCAATCATCATCATCATTATAATCTAAAACTACAGAGTCCCTGCCTGTAAAATCATCTTGTATAGTATAATCTTCAATTGTAGCACCTACTACTGAAGTCGATGGAACACTGTTATCCGCCATTCTACTGTCAACCAATATCTTGTTTTCTTCTAACATGCTTTGAGAATTGGATACATCTAGTTGTAATTTATGCTCCAAATCACTAGCTATCAATAGGTGAACAAGACTGCATATTTCCCTTCTTCTCCTGCACCGTTGGTATATTTGGGACCAATTTTTCATCCCATCACTTTGTTCATCAATTATATTAAACGACACATCAAGACCAGAATTCACAGTGGCAGCGTGGTATTCTGTTGGTTCAAATTTATTGATACAATTCAAGAAAAGTTTTGATTTTGGAAACTCACCTTCTATTCTATGTAACCAACCACAAAAGGACACTCCCTATCAGCATCAGTGACCAAGGCCTTGTTGTCACGAATATTTCTAGCTTCGCGTATCGTGGCATCAATGATCGGGAACCCATCATCGTTCTTGTCTTTCAGTTGAACTGATGTTGGGATTTTCAGCATCAGCGTGCGTGGCACATGAGCAGAATTCACGAAGCTTGGAAAAGTTTTTATGGGTGCATAGGAAGTAAATCCCATATGGAGTGAAAACAACACTTGTGTCGGTGAAGTCATCACCCAAGAGCCATAAAAAGAAGCAGGAAGGTTTTGGATTGGGTATTTTTGGTGGGGTGTGAAATGTGAATGACCACAACATCAGAATTTCCCCATAGTTGTTTCTTGGTGTTGGATCCAATTTATGTAAAAGGCATTAAGCCTCTTCTTGAACAGCTCTGTGATCATTTTTTCTCTTTGGGAATTGGAACAAGGACAGAAGCAGAGTGGGTGAGTCAAGGGCATAGACTTGTAGTATATGAATTAACAAAATGACAAGGGAGACACAAGACAAATTAGGTTAGAGGTCTTTGTTTAATACTCCATGTAAAAAGAAAATAGGGAGATGGTGGTTTCCTTGGAATATGGTTAGAAATTTCATCACATGGTCCATGTAGCTTGCCCAATTGAAATTGATCATCTAATTTCCTTCTCTTCGACACGTAGTCAACATTTAGGACCCGTTTGGTCATAGATTTCCCAAATAAAATTTGAGGGGAAATTTGGCAAATAGTGTTTGCCCATGCAATTTATCATTATTTGGCAAATAACCCAAATTCCCAAATACTAGAAAAAACTAGTATTTGGGTCAAATCTCATTATTTGGGAGCTTTTAAAAATTCAAATTCTACACCAAACTTTTATCTTTTACAAAATCTCCCTCTATTTATTCAAATTTTACACCAACTTTTATCTTTGAAAGGAACAATAGTCGTGCTTCACTGTTTTTTATTTGCTGCAACGAAGATCCAACGGACTTGTTACAGAAGTCATGAATCTTGTTATGTCGACGTTTCTATCTTGCTATGTAATACAAACTTATGGTTAATTTTGATAGTTTTTAAAACTTATAGGTATAAATCATATTTCTTAAAAAAATGAAATATGTTTTCCAAGCACATGGTGAAATTTCACCCAAATCTTCACCCAAATAATATTTGCCAAAAATATTTGAAAATCTATGGTCAAACGCTAGCTTAATTGCATGATTTCGCCCTTCAAATGGGATGATCTTTAATTTTTGCTACATCTAGCGAGACTTAAGTTCTTTAACAGCGAAGGATAACTTATATTATGATGTGAAAATATAAGTTTATGCCCCGTGAAAATGTTATTTGTCTTGAGGACAAAAATTCAAGATCCAACACAAAATATGGGCAAAAATGCAAATGACCCTATAGTCCATGTATATCTAGTGGCGGATCTAGCCTGCACTTCCTAGGGCTGACCAATGGGCGGTTTGTACTAAAGTTGGACGGGTCAAAATAAGCTAATGCTTAATGTTGCTCAAAGTTCATTTAGGTCAAGATGTGCTAAACAATGGATTGTAATTCAACTCATCCAACACTCAAATCCTTACAATATTCTCAACTTTTAAATAAATCAAGACCCAATTTTTATTTTTATTTTTTCAAGCTACACTCAAATCGGTTAGCTTTTTCACAAATAACCAAGTGTATACTTCTTCTCACTAAATTTGTATATTACTAATTTGAATAGGATTGGTTTGGAAAAAAAAATATATGACTTTTTATTTTTCTAAACCATCACAAAATTAATTTTCCAAAATGAGTAATATTTATGTTAAAAGGGAGCACGTTGTCTTTGTATTATGTATAAGGGATTGTCCATTTATGTTGTACTCATGCATAATATAACTAGTGTACTTCTTCATACAGTGGTTACTGTTGGAAAATATGAATCACAAACACATAATATTAATGCTTGAAAAAAGTAGGGAATGGTTTTTTCTAAAAGCTATATTTGTTTTCTTTCCTTCACATTTCCGTACTAAGTAATCGAAGTAAATAACTTTAGTGAATATGAATATAAAATTGAAATTTCTGTATAAAGGAAACAATGAAGAATTTTTAGAAAAACAACTATAACTTGATCTTTTGAACGCGGAAGGAAAGGATACGGTTGCTTTAAAATTGAAGATGAAGTTGACTTAAAATACAAGATCACTTGTAATTTATAATAATTTTTAAATAATAGATTGCACTCTCTTCGTCTCAAATTATGTGGCACTAACAGAATTTCAAGAGTCTACCAAATTTTTTATGTCTTTTAAAGATTTTAAGTTGTGAATTTATTGTGATTTATAGTAATTTTCACTTGTTTTTCAAATAATATATGCTATTATTTTTGTCTCAATTTATATGACACTAATAAAATCACGACAGTCAATCACATATTTTATATGTCTTTAAATATTTTAAATCAACTATTGTGATTTATAGTATCTTTTTTACAATTTTCAAATAATATATATTACTTTTACTGTCCCAATATACATCGCACCAATAGAATTTAAAAGAGACAACTAAATTTTTCATATATATTTTAAATTATTAATTATTGAGATTTATAATATTTTTTATGTAATTTTTAAATATATAACAGACAAAAAATAATTAAAAAAACCACTTAAAGTGGGTAATAATTAGACAAACCAGTTAAAAATTAACCCACTTAGGCTAAATTAGATTAGATTAATTTGATGTTTTAAAATTAAAATTTAGATATTCAAAAAATATTATAAATTACAAATTTTCTCATGTTAATATGATAAAAAAACTATATTTAAAAATGTTGATCAAAATTTATATCAATTAACTCTTAAAAAGAAAACTATGACAACTAAAAAATAGAACGAATAATATATTTCTTTTGGCTAATGACTGTTAATGAGAAGATTTGTAAGACAGCCCAAAAAAAGTTGTGATGCATTCTCATCACTTTTATTAAATACAAGTCAAATGGATCACGTTTCACGCGGTAAAAATATATTTTATTAGATATGTAAATTAGTCTAATATTCAAGTGTAAAGAATGTGTTAAGATTCTTTTTAGTTTTAAGATCTAAATAATTTAAATTTAATGCTTTAATTAATTATATTATTTACAATGAATTTTGTAGTTTATTCAAAAATTTCACTCTTTAAGAGTTTCTGGTCTTTCAGAATTACTTGGTTTTATCTATCTCTATGTAGGTGATATAATTATTATTTTTACGAAAATTTGTATGTAACATGTATAAATAATATATTAACAACTCAATAAATTAAAAATTCATAAATTAAAAATTATGATTTCATTTCTATATCTAAGTATATCTATAAAAAAAACTTGTAAGAGACACTACAAGTTTATAATGTGAAAATATAAGTTTATGTTTCGTGAAAAAGTTATTTATTTTGAGGATAAAAATTCAAGACCAACACAAAATATGGACAAAAGTGCAAATAACCCCATAATCCATGTATATCTAGTGGCGGATCTAGCCTGCACTTACTAGGGGTGACCAATGGGCGGTTTGTACTAAAGTTGGACAGGTCTAAATGAGTTAATGCTTAATGCTGCTCAAAGTTCATTTAGGTCAAGATGTGCTAAACAATGGATTGTAATTCAACTCATCCAACACTCAATACTTACAATATTCTCAACTTTTAAATAAATCAAGACCCAAAAAAAATTAAAAATATAATTTTTCAAGCTACACTCAAATCGGTTAGATTTTTCACAAATAACCAAGTGTATACTGCTTCTCACTAAATTTGTATATTACTAACTAGATATTGAGGAGCCCGTGCTATATATTATTTTTTTGTATTAATTTATGTGATACAGATAGAATTTAGATAGTCAATCAAATTTTTTATATGATTTTTAAATATTTCAAGTTGTTAGTTATTGTCATTTCTAATATTTTTTACGTAATTTTTAAATAATATATGTTTACTCCCCCTGTCTCAATTTACGTGGCATCAATATAATTTTGAGGGTCAACTAAATTTTTTATACATTTTTTAAATATTTTAAGTTGTTAATTGTTTGCGATTTTTAGTACTTTTTCTTCTGTCCCAATTTATGTGGCACTAATAAAAATTTGAGAGTCGATCAAATTTTTTATGTTTTTGAAACATTTTAAGTTGTTATTATTATGGTTTATAGTACCTTTTACGTAATTTTTCAGATATATAACAGATTAAAAAGAAAGGTAAGATGTACAAGTTAAAACGGAGAAAGTATAAAAGAAAATATCCAAGCAGATAAAAAATTTCATGTCTTTAAATATTTTAAGTTATTAACTATCATGATCTATACTACTTTTTACGTAATTTTTAAATATATAATTTAAAAAAATAAGATAACAAATTAAAGCAAAAAAATTATTAAAGGAAATAACTTTTTACATAATTTTCAAATATATAATAGATTTTAAAAAAAAAAGATAAACAAATTAAAATAAAAAAATTATTAAAGGAAATATCTAAGCAGACAGCACAAGCAGGCATGTCGACCAGCTGTCTACTTATCCTCTTTTAAACTAGATATCGAAGCCCGTACTCAACACGGGCACAATACATGTTACGCTTTTTGTGTTAGTTTATGTGATACAGATAGAATTTAGATAGTCAATCAAATTTTTTATATGATTTTTAGATATTTCAAGTTGTTAGCTATTGTCATTTATAATATTTTTTACGTAATTTTTAAATAATATATGTTACTCCATCTGTGTCAATTTATGTTGTATTGATACAATTTTGAGAGTCAACTAAATTTTCTATACATCTTTTAAATATCTTAAGTTCTTAAATATTTGTGGTTTATAGTACTTTTTTTCTGTCCCAATTTATGTGGCACTAATAAAATTTTGAGAGTTGTTAGATTTTTTTATGTTTTTGAAATATTTAAAGTTGTTATTATTGTGATTTATAGTACCTTTTACGCAATTTTTAAATATATAACAGATTAAAAAGAAAACTAAGATAAATAAATTAAAACAGAGAAAGTATAAAAGGAAATATCCAAGCAGGCAAATAGGCGGTGAATCGGGTTGAAAGTGAAAGCCGCCAAAAACTGGCGGAATGCTCTCGAAACCAATTCACTTGAGTGAGACAGAGGAGAGTGGAATTTCGTGTGTAGGGGTGAAATCCGGAGATCTACGAAGGAACGCCAAAAGCGAAGGCAGCTCTCTGGGTCCCTACCGACGCTGAGGTGCGAAAGCATGGGGAGCGAACAGGCTTTTTTTTATGTCTTTTAAATATTTTAAGTTGTTAATTATCGTGATTTATACTAATTTTTATGTAATTTTTAAATGTATAACAGATTTAAAAAAATAAGATAAATAAATTAAAATGGAGAAATTATAAAAGAAAATATCTAAGCAGACAGTACAAGCAGGCACGTCGATCAGTTGTCTGCTTATCCTCCTTTATAAGTAAGGTAATTTTAAGTTGTTAATTATTGTGATTTATAGTACTTTTTTCTTCTGTCTCAATTTATGTGACACTGATAAAATTTTGAGAGTCGATTAAATTTTTTATGTCTTTTAAATATTTAAGTTGTTATATTGTGATTTGTAGTACTTTTTACGTAATATGCAAATTTATAATAGATTTTAAAAAGAAAAATAAGATGAAACAAATTAAAACGGAGAAAATATAAAAGAAAATATGCAAGCCTGCAGCACAAGCAGGCATGTCAACCTCGTTCCTGCTTGTTGCCATTTAAAAAAATATTTTAAGTTGTTAATTATTGTGATTTATAGTACTTTTTTCTTCTGTCTCAATTTATGTGACACTAATAAAATTTTGAAAGTCGACTAAATTTTTTATGTCTTTTATATTATAAGATGTTATATTGTGATTTGTAATACTTTTTACGTAATATTCAAATATATAATAGATTTTAAAAAGAAAAAAGAAAAGTAAAATAAATAAATTAAAACAAAGAAAATATGCAAGCAGGCATGTCGACCTCGTGCATGCTTGTTTCCCTTTATATATATACTAGTTTAGAGTACGTGCGTTGCACGTTTGTGTCACGTCAGTATAATAGATTGCATAAAGAGAATGAAGTATATAATATTGCAATTGAAGTTACATTATACTTTATATGCAGCACTATATCCATTTAATGAGAAAATATATATTTTTCTAATTTTAGTATACGTGGATAGCACGTTTAAGTAGCGTCAATTAATTAGCACAAAATACATACAAAAGAGTAGATTATTGAAAAATAACAATTAAGGCTAAAAATAAATGCAATGTTCACATAAATGATTAAATGAGATTTATTAAATTGATACAATAACTAATATACTATCCCTGTATAACAATCTTCACCAATGTTTAATTCTTCTCATAAGAATATACCAATTAGCTGGTCTAACCTAATACGTGATGAACGTAGAAGAGGAAAATGTAGACTTTATGATAACTACCAAACTTCTTACAAAATTTGAATCGACCAATCATCTGTAATACGCACATTAGGCTTGCGGATGGTGAGAACAGATCCTCGATTTCCTTGAATGAAGAGTGGCCCAAGCTCAATTTCCACTTTCTTCTTCTTGATTCAAAAAGGGCTGTTTTAACTCTAGGAGACAATCCTAACAACATTATCCTCTCTACAGTGCACTCAGAAGAAAATATGTTACTGCCTAGAAGGGGCTGCATTTGAAGATATAAGCTTCCTTTTTGAGAATGTGAAACACCGATGAATAAAGGCACCTTATTTGAACTCAAAGCTCTTCCCATTATCCATATTTAGCTCACCTTCAGCGGCCTGAGAACTATTAAGAGCTATAACCTGCAGTACAAAACATGCTGGTTGTTAACGATGCTCCAAACTCTTATCACAAAAAGTAGTAAAAGAGTAAGATGGGGCCATTAATTGATGATGGCATGACCATAAAAAATGTCATTGGTGGGGTAATTCATCGTCCCAAGTCCAGCAAACAAGGGTCATTGAAGTAGGAATTTTGAATTGAGAAGGAAAATGCATTGAATTGAATATGAAGAAAGAGAAGTCATTGGCGAGTTTTTTTTTTCTGTCTAAAACTATAAGTTATGTGCTTAAATGTCAGAACTTTGAATTCACAAAGATAGATATATTTAGTAAAATTAATTACGTGCACTAATGCCAGCACAAAGGCAACTGTATTAGTTAAAGAACATATGTTCCCAAAAAATTCAAGATATAGATGTTACCAGAGTATAAGGATCATTTTCCATATGCTTTGAGCTCTGACGTAAACGATCTTTCCTTGGTATGATAGTTCCGGCCCTTTGAAAAGAAGGAATATTATCTTCTGAAACCTCATACTTGTGTGTGTGACCTCCTTTGTATGCAGCTGCACTTCTCAAATCATACCAGGATTCCTCCCCTGCTAGATAGACAAAAACATGTTTCGCTCCCTCTGTATAAAACTCCTTGCACCAAAAGACCATTCCCAACCATGAAAGCCTCATCATTACTAAAAGATTTTTCATCTCCAGGGAACTTCATCTAAAGCGGATGAGCAACTGGAGTACCACTTGAGTTTTCTTCTCTAAATAGAGTATAGAAGTAAGGATGATACATGTAACGAACATGTATCGCTTCCCTCATCAATTGTGTATATCTTTCTCCAAATAACAAAGATTCATGTCTTCTAGTGTCATGATGTGCATGCCCACAAAAAAAAGGATAATATGCACCTACTTGATACCAACGAACCAACAACTCAGTCTCAGAATTACCAAAATAAGGAAGATACAAATATTAACTTGTTCCAACTTATGTGTTGTTGAATCGTAAGCCACGAATTCATGTCTTTATCCTTTAGGAATTTGAAATATCATGTCTCCATCCTTTTCTTGTATTGACGCCTCCCTACTCTCATTTAGTGGCCTATGCAATGATGTTACTAAGAGAACTTGCCTCTTCTTTGACAGCCTCGACCAAAGAATCCTGCAAGTTGTTGATAGGATTCAGTTTTAAGATTAGTAAAGAATATTGCATTGTTACCTGTGAAATGCATCATCAAGTGTGTAATAAAGAGTACATGTGCAGCAATTAGACGTGCAACAGTTTTCTTGCTTGATTCTTGGACTTCACCCGCAATCACAAGTTCGTCCAATATATAGTACGCCTGCCAAATCGTTCACATTGTTTAGAAATATATAAGCTAATCTCAAAGGTTATTTATACGAAAGAGCATGATAGATGGAATCACTGAGAGGCAAATAATAGTTTCATTACCCAATTTAAACAAATTATTTTCAAAGCAGTTACCAAAATAAGGAAGATACAAATATTAACTTGTTTCAACTTATGTGTTGTTGAATCGTAAGCCACAAATCCATGTCTCCATCCTTTAGGAATTTGAAACATCGTGTCTCCATCCTTTCCTTGTATTGATGCCTCCATACTCTCATTTAGTGGCCTATGCAATGATGTTACTAAGAGAACTTGCCTCTTCTTTGACAGCCTCCAACCATTTCAAAATACAACAGAGAAGAAAATCATGGCTTCATGGATTCTCATAAACTCAAAGAATGAAATAGAGAGTAAGACTAAGAAATGGACCTTTATAGCCAAATACAACTTCAAAATTTTCAGATTTTCACGACCAAAAAACCTGATCGAGACTGCTACTGACCAAGAGCTGCGAATAATAAACCTCAGCCAAACAACCTCACCCGAGCACCTCGAACAAGAATAGTGAATCAACTCAACTATTCTGCTCAAAATAAACCTCTATTCCTTTGTTTTCGGATTATTTTAGGTGGTTTTGATTACTGATTTTTGGTGTTTTCACAGTGGAAGGTCAATGGGAACAAAGGTTCTATGGTAGTTTACGGATTTGCCTGAAAGAAAAGGAAAATAGAGGGTGTCGCTAATTTTTGTGTGCTCCTCCCACATCTGCCTTAAATCCCAAATGCTTTCCCCAATACCATCCCCAGTGGTCTGTTTATTTTCCTCTCTCGTGCTCTCTCTAATATCCCTCTATGTTCTCTATCCTCTAGTGAATGTCCTCTCTACCTTCCCAGAGAACTTTTCTCTCCAAAAATCTACCCCCTGCTCATATTCTCCCTCTTCCCCTTTTCTCGTGACCTCCCTTCTATTATCTATATTATGCTTCTCTCAATTTACATGCTTGTTATGCTGAATCAACTCTCTGGGTCAATTCCTAAATACTTGGGAAAGTTCAATCAATGCTTCTCTCAATTTACAGTCATGTTATGATGAATCAACTCTCTGGGCCAATTCCTAAATACTTGGGAAACATTACTACACTCTCCCTATTCTCAAGTTTAATAAGTACGCAGTAACACTGTCCCAAAAATAAGTCAATCAACAGATAACTAACTAATTCTCAATATATAGATTGGGAATCAAAACAAAAGAAAATCTATAGAACAAAGGTGGGGAAATTCTATAGAACAAACATGGGCGGCCAAAATATATATATATATATATATATATATATATATATATATTCTATATAGTAAGAAAGGTGACCAAAGAATCAAAAAAAAAAAATTTACCAAAGAGAGAAGAGACATTACAAGGGTGGAATTCGGAAGAGGCGGTGACTTGAGCAAAAGAGAGCTACGTTGATTAGGTTGTTGTACTCGGAGCTCTGCGTTGATATTTTAGGGTTTATACATAATTATAATTTTATTAACTTAAAAATATTATATAAATAATGATATAATAATTAGAGAAAAATAGTAAAAAGATGATTTTGTCTAAAATAAAGACTTTTAATGAAGGGCAAAAAGTTCAAATCACATTATAAGGTCCTTCACACTTTTAATATAACTAGTTTAGTGTACGCGCTTTGCGCGTGAGCAAAACGTGTATCATATTTAACAACAAACACTATAAAATAGAACTTTTATATTTTTTTCTTACCATATAAAAGAAAAAAATCGGTCAAGTTAATTGATATAACATTAACCCAATTCAAATAATCTTGTATAATTTTCACACGTCAAATATGTAGAGTACCATCAGAAACTTCTACGGGTTGTAAACATCTTAACAACATAAATAGTATCAATATGAATGATAAATAAAAGTAAAAAAAAATATACCTTCAAATCTACTCGTAATCAACACGAAGTCTCAATAACATGCTCCACATGAATCTTCCTTTATCAAGATTATGACATATTTAACAATGTAAAATTCAACAAAATTATAAAATGGAGTATGAAATAATTATTAGAAATAACAAAAGAAAAAGAACATATTAATCTTACTTTATGTGATGGAGTTATTAGACTTACTCCTACAAAAAATTCGTACAACACCAACCAAGGAGAAAGTTTTTTAATTACTCTTCGGACAAACAAAACCCTCCAAAACCCCCCTCCCTTGTTAACCCTAATTTTTTATTATAAAATTGTTAGTATTTAATATTTGTAAGTATTTATTGGAGCCAACCTTTCCCAAAATTCAGCCGACTTACACCTAATAAAACTCCTTCTCTATTTATGACTTTACACGTTTTAAAACTTTTTCCCATTTGTTTTTTGTATTTATTATAGTTAATATTTAATATTATAAAAATAATAATATAATAATTATAGGGAAAAAGGTAAAAAGACGATTTTGTTTAGAGGAAAGAGTTTTAATGAAGGGCAAAAAGTTCAAATCACATTATAAGGTGCTTCACACTTTTAATATAGTATATATATATATATATATATATATATATATATATATATATATATATATATATATATATATATGTGTAATTTGAATAGGATTGGTTAAAAATCAGTTATTCCCTCCAATTATACTTGGAACCCCGTTCATAAATGCAATTTATCCTTTTACCAGCATAGACTCAAAATGATTCTCTGCCACTTATAAGGATAATGAAATAAGTTATACTTTTGTTACAGATCCAGTAACTAGAGATATTAATGCCTTAATTGATATGAAGCAAAGACATGTAGATTCTTTGCAACTAAAATTGTTTAGTCTAAATATATTTGATTCTCTAAATTCCATAAAAGTAAAGGAAAAAATTAAAATTGACCCCCGAACAAATATAGTTCAGGTAAATGATGCTAATTATGATAAGGATATTCCTTCTGTATCCGAAATGGATTTTGACCCAAATGATTCTTAATGATTCCACAATTTCTTGATTTTAGCCCAGGTTCTCTGGCAAGAAAACATATCCAAAAGGAATTTTTTGATAAAAAATGGAATCGGTTTTAAACATGGTTTTTTGATACTTATAGTAAAGAAGATATGAATAATATCTCTCAAGAGTTTTATGAAACTTGTGCTTTGCATAATCAAATTATGTATTTTGTTCTTTGGTTTATAACCATTTATTTGCCTTTATATGTAAATGTTATTAAAAGAACTTATAAAGATGGTAATGGTAGCCTTATAAAATCCATCTACCCTCCTCAATCACCTTTTTTTATATTGCCTAATAATACAAGTATTACGTTTACTGCATTTTAAAAATTCGTTGATGAAGATATTGCTTCAGTCAGCATTGCTGAAATTAATAAACTTATTACTCAAAATAATTATTTGAGTTTATATGTTAAAGTTTTGGGTGAACATATTAGTTCTCTTGATAAAAAACTTGATGAATTGACTATCTTGATAAAAGGTATAAAAGCTGATATGGCTAAAACAAATGTTGCCTCTACTTCGGCTAGTAAAGCTGATGCTCAGGTTGTCCCTACTCATGTTCAAAGACCGCCTGAGATTCAGGATTTTAAATTTAAATCTTTAAATGATTTAGAAGAACTTCTTGATAAAATATTTTCTGGTTTAAATATAAAACCAATAGATTTATCGAAAGATTTTTCGGATAAAATAGAAACAACTATTGATTATAAAAATCAAGTTTCTTTAGAATTTAATAAACTCAGAGGTTATCCTAGAAAAAATAATAGTTATGCTAATAAACCCAGCATGCAGACTTATTATTATCCTCGTCCTACTCCTCAAGATATTTTGATAGAGGAACGAGATTGGAATCAGACGAATACTTCTTATAGTAGTTTCAAAATTTATGAATGAATCTTGATGGTTTGACTGATAGACAATTAATCATTTTGGTTCATAGAATGCTTATGTATGCAACTATCTGTAAAAGTATTAAAAATACAGATAGAACTATTTGCAAAATGATTATTGCTGGTTTTACTGGACAATTTCGAGGCTAGTGGGATAACTATTTGAGTATTGATGAGAAAGCTTCAATCATAAATGTTGTGGCTACTGATGATGGCGTTGATAACTTAGGTATGGCTCTAATAAAAAATAGAGAAGATGTTGTTTATACCCTTGTTCTCACCATATTAGAACATTTTAATGGTACATTTACCAATCAGTATGAGACTGTTCGTACCCTCCTTAATGGTCTAAGATGTAACACCTTATCTAATTTTAGGTGGTATAAAGATACCTTTAGGAGTCGGATGATGGAATTACCCGAAAATAAGTTTGAACATTGGAAAGCTAAGTTCATAGATGGCCTTCCCTCCTTATTCGCTGAAAGAGTTAGAAAAACTCTGAGGGGTAGTCATGGTGAGATTCCTTATAAGGATTATACTTATGGTAAGCTTATAGGAGCTTGCACGCAAGAGGGATTAAACTTGTGTAATGAATTACTTTTGTCCAGACAGCTTAAGATGGATAATCTTAAAGAAAGATCTCAGCTAGGATACTTTTGTACCCAATTCGGTTTACCCGAACCTTATGCTAATAGCAAGAACAAGAGCAAGTATTACAAGTCCTCTAGAACCGAAGGATCCCACAGGAAAAGGAGATCTAGACGTAGGACTAAGGAAGAACATGAAGCTAGAAAAAGCTACTGTAAGTCTACTAGATTTAACAAAGATCGATCTGGAAGGAATCTATCCAAAATCAAGTGTTATGCATGTGGAAAATTGGGCCACATAGCACCAAATTGTAAGTTGACTAAGTTGAAAACTTTAGAATTAGATGATGAGACCTTTCATAAGGTGTATGGTTTGTTATACACTTCTGATTCGAATGCAGATTACTCCGATTCTAATTCAAGTTCTGATGTAGAACTTCTAGATTTTTGAGATAACGATAAAGGAAATGATCCTTGTACTACTTGTAAAGGTGATACTTGCAATTGTGAAGACGATGAGATTTATAAGTTACAATCACAATTCCAAGATCTTGGTGTTAACACGATCACTTCGGCAACGTGATCGAACTTTTAAAAGATGTTTCTGATAACAAACTTCGAGAAAGAATCATCAATCTAGCTACCGCTAATGAGGCTAGTTCAAGTTCTTCTAAACCGTCTGATAATAAAAAGGATGATTTTGAATATTTTACTCATTATTCTCTAAAAGAGATTGATAACCGTCTTATGAGTAAAAATGAATTTTCAGAAAGAAATTCCTCTTTAATTGATTTAAAAGAAGAAATTGAGAATTTGAAAAAGGAGATCAAATCTCTTAAACAAAATCAAATGATTCGTGATCATAGAATTACTCAGATAGAGATGAATAATTCTGTGTCTACCAAAAATAATCATATGTCTTCTAATGACAAAGGTATTTTTGAAAAAAGGGAAGACTGTTAATCTTGACCTCTTCTAAATAGTCATTGATCATTTCTTCTTTATCTCCGTCTTGGAAATAGATCTTTCTGGTGATATACTTGATCGAACTATCATCTATAATTCCCCTTTGAGGGGCTCGAGTGTATTCTTGGATTCTTAGTTTAATGGAATTCATAAGCTCTTGGCCATGTAAAATTTTTGTTTTGGGATCTATTTTCATTAATTTATCCCAAAAATTATTATAAAAAGTCCTGTATAGACAAGGAATCTTTTCTTCAGTGAACCCTAATTCAGGAGTCCATTTATGAATCCATGGAATAGAGAAAATAAAGAAGTAGATCTGATCAATTTTTTCCAAATTGCAAATATGATCTGCATGATATAATCTGCATGATATAATCTGTTCAAATCAGGTGACACTTTGGTCCATTTCTTGTATAACATAAGAAATTGATCGGGCAAGATTTGGATTGTGGGACCGTGGTATGACCACCAATTTAAAAACCAATTTGGGATTAGTTCAGCAAATATCTTTGCGCACACCTTTATGAACCAAGTGTGTTTATGTCTATCATTATTATAGTAAAGCACT
Source organism: Jaltomata sinuosa (assembly GCA_003996215.1). Classification (NCBI taxonomy): domain Eukaryota; kingdom Viridiplantae; phylum Streptophyta; class Magnoliopsida; order Solanales; family Solanaceae; genus Jaltomata; species Jaltomata sinuosa. The sequence goes on from QJPP01003045.1 coordinate 57,447, forward strand.
TTATCAAATGCTTGAATATAATCCCAGTATGTAAAGTTCATACGAGATTTGTTAAGGCTTATCTGCCTTTCTTTCATAGTAGAGATTCCCCAATCTTCAACAGATATAATCTGTTTAATAATAATTTTGGAGAAGTTTTAAACATTCTCTTCCGTGTTATAACCGGAAAAGTGCTGAAATTCTGCACTTCCTGTACTTGTCAGAATTGTCTCATAATAAGAACGGGTTTTGTATGACTCACCCGGATAGTATAACCCATTAATTAAGTACCTTTGGAGTATCTTCCATGACTCATCTTTTCTCTGGAGCTCAGAGTTTTCTATGAGAAATATCATTTCTCTTTTTAGTAACTTTTCATAGGACTTGATATCATCATTGTCCTCTTTGTCGATTGAAGCAAAAGTATTACTTTGCTTTTGGGCAGCCTGGGCGGCCAAATATGCCTGCAAAATGACCGTATAACAGATTATTTTCTGGAATATCTTCCAAATGAATAGATGAAGATTCACCCATTTGAGAAATCTTCTCATTTACTAAACTCTTTCTTCCCATTTGTATAACTGGGAGTTTGATGAGAATCCGTATGACGATCCTTGAGAATAGGACTGGTATGATCTCCCTGGGGTTGATCTCCCTCTTCCTCTGCCACTACCTCGAATCCATGGAGGATCCATCCTGCATACATAGCAATCTATGATTATATTAAAGTGTCCGAATCATAATAATCTGTCAGATCTTCTCTGACAATTTCTGAGCAATCATGGATTGAGAAATCTTCCTTTACGATGTTATCAATAATTTTATTAGTTATAAGAATTTTCAAGTCTCTATTTAATGTAATTACCTTTAATATGGTAATCAAAGTATTTTCATCGAAAAAGACTTCGTAAAAATTCATTTTATTGGAGGTATTCCCGGGATAAGAAATCTGGCAAAGAATTATCAATTCCCTTTTTATAATGAATTTCAAAATCAAAAGGGGCTAATTGAGCCTGCCACCTTGCGAATATTAATTTAGAATCATCATGCTTAAAATCTTTGTTAAACATATACTTAACAGATTGAGCATCCATTTTTATCAAAAACCTTTGATTGTATAAATCATTCTGAAATTTTAAAACACATTTCACAATGGTTAGCATTTCATGAGCCACAGTGACATATTTTCTCTGGGCTTCAGTCCATTTGCCAGAGTGAAATCTTATTAAATACTCATTTTTATCGTTGGAATTTATTTATTTCAATATCCCACCATAACCAATATTAGACGCATCTGTCTCAATAATTTTTTGCCAAGCAGGGTTAGCAAGAGTTAAACAAGGAAAAGACTGAACACGAAGTTTAATATTTTGTACCAAAGTGGTATGACTATCAGTCCAAGGTGATTTATAATTCTTTTTCAGCCTATCATATAAAGGGGCTAAATCACGAGATAGATTCTTATAGAATGGGGATATATAATTTAAGCTTCCCAAGAACCTTTGTAACTGAGTCCTATCAGTGATGACATCAGGAAATTTTGATGCAAATTCAATAGATCTTTGAGTTGGAGTAATCTTTCCCTGACAAATATGATGTCCTAGAAATCGGACATTAGTTTGGAACAAACTCATTTTTGATTTTGAGATAACCAAACCATTCTGAATGACAATTTTTTTTCCTTTACTTTCGCAGAATTTAGAGAATCAAATATATTTAGACTAAACAATTCTAGTTGCAAAGAATCTACATGTCTTTGCTTCATATCAATTAAGGTTGGCAGCGCGGCTTACCGCCAACCGACACCCGATCCTGTAATCTGAGATCTAGCAACTCAACATCCTTAAGCTAGTGGTAGTCCGCACTGCATAAAAACTGAAATATACAAGAATTTTCATATAGCTTCTCAGACTGCATGGTAAAACTTTTGCCTGAGCAAAGGGTCTGTCTAGGATCTAATACATACTTCTTATTGAGCCTATGTGTCTGGTGTTTCTAACCGGGAAAGGACGGCTTTTTTCTCCTCAACATCGGGCTTAGGTCCACGGCTGACCAGACGTAGCCACTAAGGCAAAGCCAATAAGAGTAGTGCTAGATCCGACTGTACCTCGATCTCAGAACCAAGTCGAGAAACCATAATAAAATTCCTTTATATTTTAATAAAGCTTAGATCGTTCATGGTCTATATAGCAGAGAAGTTAGTTATTCAACATAGATATGATATCTTTAGCCGGACATCGTCCTGGCTAGGAGAGTAGCAACTAAAAGAAAACTAAACAAATAAAAATAAAAATATACCTTATAGGGATGGCTGTCTCCAAGAAACAATTATTAAAATTGATATAAGAGATTTACAATAAGAGAGATTTACAAGAAGAGAGAGCTATCTAAATTTTTCTGATCTTTACAAGTTTTTTTCTCTAATGCCTTTCAACTAAACTGAAAGACCCTTTAAATAGAAAAAATTAAAACATAAAGAATCTATATACAGTAAAAATGGGTCCCATATCTGGGTCCTTATACAGTGTATCTACTGTTGATACAGTGTATCTACTGTTCTTTGCTAGGGTCCCCGGCGTCTTTACTATTCTGTGGGGTCTATGATGTCTTTATTGTTTGTCTTTACCATGTTTTTTCTTCATGACTTTGATTTGATACAGAAAATCTTATGTATTCTGAATATCACTGGCAGACAATATCTTGTCAGTTTCAATAGGCTGAGATTCTCCAATATCATCATTGCTTGTCTCATTCCGCATGAAAGTGTCTGATTTATCAATCTGGTTAATCGTCAGAAGTAAATTTCTTTTGACCTCTTCTAAATATTCATTAATCATTTCTTCTTTATCTCCATCTTGAAAAGAGATCTTTCTGGCGATATGCCTGACCGAACTATCGTCTATAATTTCCTTTTGAGGGGCTCGAGTGTATTCTTGGATTCTTAGTTTAATGGAATCCATAAGCTCTTGGCCATGTAAGACTTTTGTTTTGGGATCTGTTTTCATCAATTTATCCCAAAAATTATTATAAAAAGTCATGTATAGGCAGGAAATATTTTCTTCAGTGAACCCTAATTCAGGAGTCCATTTATGAATCCATGGAATAGAGAATTCAATAAAGAAGTAAATCTGATCATTTTTTTCTAAATTGCAGATATGATCTGCATGATATAATTTGTTCAAATCAGGTGACACTTTGGTCCATTCCTTGTATAACATGAGGAATTGATCGGGCAAGATCTGAATTGTGGGACCGTGGTATGACCACCAATTTAAAAACCAATTTGGGATTAGTTCAGCAAATATCTTTGCGCACACCTTTATGAACCAAGTGTGTTTATGTCTATCATTATTGTAGTATAGCACTTTATCAAATGCTTGAATATAATCCCAATATGTAAAGTTCATACGAGATTTGTTAAGGGTTATCTGCCTTTCTTTCATAGTAGAGATTCCCCAATCTTCAACAGGTATAATTTGTTTAATAATGATTTTGGAGAAGTTATAAACATTCTTATCCGTGTTATAACCAAAAAAGTGCTGAAATTCTGCACTTCCTGTACTTGTCAGAATTGTCTCATAATAAGAACGGGTTTGTATGACTCACCCGGATAGTATAACCCATTTATTAAGTACCTTTGGAGTATCTTCCATGGCTCATCTTTTCTCTGGAGCTCAGAGTTTTCTACGAGAAATATCATTTCTCTTTTTAGTAACTTTTCATAAGACTTGATATCATCATTGTCCTCTTTGGCAATTGAAGCAAAAGTATTACTTTGTTTTTGGGCAGCCTGGGTGGCCAAATATGCCTGTAAATGACCGTATAACGGATTATTTTCTGGAATATCCTCCAGATGAATAGATGAAGATTCACCCTTTTGAGAAATCCTCTCATTTACTAAACTTTTTTTTCCCATTTGTATAACTGGGGAGTTTGATGAGGATCCGTATAACGAGAGTACGAACAGTCTCATACTGATTGGTAAATCTACCATTAAAATGTTCTAATATGGTGAGAACAAGGGTATAAACAACATCTTCTATATTTTTTATTAGAGCCATGCCTAAGTTATCAACGCCATCATCAGTAGCCACAACATTTATGATTGAAGTTTTCTCATCAATACTCAAATAGTTATCCCACCATTCTCGAAATTGTCCAGTAAAACCAGCAATAAACATTTTGCAAATAATTCTATCTGTATTTTTAACACTTTTACAGATAGTTGCATACATAAGCATTCTATGAACTAAAATGATTAATTGTCTATCAGTCAAACCATCAAGATTCCATTCATAAATTTCGAAACCACTATAAGAAGTATTCGTCTGATTCCAAGTTCCTCTATCAAAACACTGTAGGCATAAAATTATTAGAAAATGACTGCCTATGAAAAGTATAACTATTATCAAAAAACTGAATACAAATCCTTTCATCGAATTTTTGCGAAATATGATAATAATCAGAATTGGTAACCGAAAATAAGTAATATCTACTACTCCACTAATAATATATAACAAGCTAACACCTCTTGGTCAACGTGCTTACCGACCAGAGGGTATTTACGAAATTTTATGAAAATTGTGCTGATCTATGATGTACTAACTGGGGTGAAAGTTGAACTGTTGCCTAAGTTTACGTGAAAATCAAGTACTTTTTCATTTATTTCTGCAGCTAGTTTTAGAAGGTTATTTTAACAGGTTTTTGCCCCTGAATTTTCATTTTATTTCATTATTTATGCTCATACTCTTTAGTAAATATTGACAACTTTGAGGGCTTTTAATTATCTGGAAAAAGGTCATATGATATCAATTCTCAGGGCACTGTTGATTACTTATAAGTAATTAATTTGCCATTGCTTTATTCCTTTATTACTTAACTTGTCCTCATGCATTTTCGTAAATCTATGCAACTGAGGATTTTTTTCTTAACTTTGAAAAAGGTGTAAAAATTTGACATGCTGAGACAACAAATTACATAAAATAAGCATAATACCTGATAATCCCACGCAAAATAGAAATAGAGAAATACTCCCTCCGTCTATTTTTATTTGTCCACTATATTTAAAAATAAATGTCTTATAATACTTATCCAATTTATAAAATCAAAAGATAATTTTACACTTAGTTCCTAATTTATCCTTATTATTAATTATAATCATTTTTCTATTACATTTTTCAAGACACTATATTTATTATATTCAAATGGTGTTATAGTAAAATTACCCTTCTATTTATAATTTTTCAAGAAGTATGCAAAGTCAATATTGAACAAGTATTGTTGGACGGGGGAAGTAAATATTTTTCAAGTCTTTGAATATCAAAATAACGATTAATCAATACTGGAGTATTATTTTTGGTAAAAAGGATGAATTAATTATAGGCCATTCAAATTCTATTTTAGTTTGAGAAAGTCTTCTTCAATGTAAACTTTATAATATGTATTGGTTTCGATTTAAGTACGAAGATCAAAATATATGTCATTCCTTGCTTTACAGAAAGGAAAAGGAAAGTCAAAAATAAGAATAAGAATTTTTTCAAAGTTCTCAATAAAATTTCTTTATATGGCATCTGTAAAAATTATCTATGCATCATTAAAAGTTTTAAGTTTTTTTTTAAATATTAAACAATGATTTTAAGAAAGCTATTCGATAAAAATTTGGAGTATTATTTTTTGTATAGATATTGGGCCCGCACTTAGCGCGGGATTTGCACCACTAGTTTATGTTAAAAGGGATTATGTTGCAAAATATGGCCTTTTGACTTTTTTTTATTGTGGAAAAGGATCTCCTCTATTACTATGTTATCCATTATTTCTCAATGGTGCAGCGGGTATAGCTCACGTGTACAAAATAAATATTAGAAGTTAGGATTATTTTCTTTGATAATTCTTCAAAGATTTATTTATTTATTCAAGGGAAATATTTTAGGAAAGAAAGATCCCAAGCTTATGCTGAATTGAGAGTGAACTTGCCTTGGTCTTTTGTGAGTTCTAGAGATTCAAATGGAAGGTAGTTTAGTTCTCTAAGGCAAATTTTCTTTCTTGCTGTAAAAGAAAGCACTGCTGAAAAAGGATCTATTTTCAATGCTAGTTTTGAGTCATTTAGTCTTAGTATTACTTTTATCTGTACGACTTCTGTTACACTAAATAATATTTTTGAAACTTAATTAAATTATTTATAACTGTAAAAGCGTAGATTATTCTGTTAATAATCCTTTCACGAAATTTTTAATTTGTGTCAACACTGTTATGTTTCTTTTTTATAAAATTGGATTTAAATCTTGTGTTCTTACGTGAACAATGAAACTAATTTCAAAAATAATATATCAAAAGACTCGAAGTATCGAGAGGAGCTCATATTTAAAATTTGGGATTGTTTAGAGGAGATTTGAGTTGGTCGGGATTGAAAGACTCCATGTTCAGCCATTAAAGCTTCTTCAAAGTTCAATTTTAAAATTTGACGTGCCGCGAACGTGAATCGTTTCGTGTGATTAATATATCAAAAAACTCAAAACATCAAGAGGAGCTCATATCTAAAATTTTGGGACTGTTTAGAAGAGATTTGAATTGGTAGGGATTGAAAAAAAATCAGCCTACAATGTATAAATAGAGTATATATGGATGTATATACATCTCTCATACATAATTATACATCATATATTCACGATTATATACTATTTATATAATATCGGTACATTACATGTATATTATATAACTATTTATAAAATATCGATACATAAATATACATACAACCATTTTTATTGAAATTCTTTTTTACCATGTACAGTTATGTAAAAAGCTTTAAACTTTAGGTTGCTTTGGACTATTAAGATTAAGTGGGTTTAGTTGTATTGTACCCAAACTTAACCCATCACTAGTGTAACCAAATGCCCAACACCCATTAAAATATAGGCAGATTGGGCAAGTCAAATGAATTTGGGCTGAATTTTTCACCTCTAGCATTTACGGTTCTCCTGAATTCAGTAACTTCTGCTCAAATTCTATATTGTTGTTAAATAAATTATCAAATATATATAAATATTTAATTATGAATCCATTACTATCATATATTAACTTGAGATCACTCTAGAAACTCATAAATTTCAGATTTTGGATACGCCCTCCTTAATTTTTAATCACGAAAAGAGAAGGAAATAGATCATCAATTTTACTTTTAACCTTTTCATTTATATATCTTAATAATTATATTAGGGATAACAAGTGTTGACACCCAATTTTTACCCTCCACGTTACAAATTAATCTTGAGCTTTTTCAATTTTAAACGATTTTGAAATAATTGTTTTGTAAAAGTAAAAGGTTTTCCAAATCAATTTTTATAAAATTTTAAGTAAGAATCTATATTTCCGTATTTAATTATATGAAACTATATAGGTTTACTTAAGAAATTATTTTGAAAATTGTTTTCATGAGAAAACCGTGTTTTAATTGAAAATGCTTAATTTCCTCCAGATTGATTTAAAATTGGGGATTAATTGATTAATTAATTTCATAATTAAAGGAAATAATTATGCTTTAAAAAATAATAACTATTTCAAACCATTTAATTTGAATAAGCTCAAGAATTAATTTTGATTAATTCATCTTTATTTCAATTCTAGCTTAATTTCTTAAAGTATTTCAATTATAGCCAAATTATATTTTAATTGGCTATCTCCTAAAGTCAAAGTGACCACATTTTGGACTTAAACACCTTATAACTCCTTGTTGTTTCAGCCAACATTGGCCCAACAATTCCCAATTCCCTTGACCCAACTCGTCGACCCGCTCCAAACACACCCCTTATACTCTTTTCTTCTCATTCTTTCACCAGATACACCAAACGCCCCTTTATCCCTTCTTCTTCTCTTTCTCTCAAACAACAACGAACAAACCCTAACCTGCCTCAACGTCCAGCAATTTCCTTCGTCAAATTCGTACCCCTCAGCGTGCTGAGCATGCGAGATTCTCCTGGAACTATCTAGAAAATGCAACGTGGAAGCATCTCTCTCAACCCCCGTCCTTGTTTGCGAAATCATGCAGCCTTACCCAGTAAGGGAATTCAAAATTCTTCAAGAATTCCCAAAGAACCCCTGAAAATCTCACTCTCCCACATCGAAAATCACTCTCAAAATTCCCAAATCCTCTCCTATAAATAGCCTCTCCTTCTAAGCGTCCGAAAGGGGGTAATTTTTTAGGAATTCTTTGAGTCTTTTGGAGAGTCAATCCCTGGCTCATAAAGAATTCTCAAGTGATTTCTGGGGCTGAGACCTTGTAAAGATTCATTTGAGCTTAGGTGAGAAAATTGAATGGGAGGTGACACTTAAGTTTTGAAATTAATATTGGTGACTCTTGACCAACCCTAAGGGTCAAAGACACTTAAAAGATTAATTAAGTTAATTGGGGACTCAATTAATATTTTTAAATTTTTTAAATCTTTTTAAAAATACAAATCAACCCACAACTATATTTAATAAAAATAAAAAGTTAAAAGTGAAAAATTACTTTTCAAAATCAAATCTCAAAAGGGCCGTTCCGTCTCTTCTTCTTCTCTCTCAACAACCTGCTGCCCTCATCGACAACAGATCGACGAGACAGCCATTCTCCGGCAATTTTCAACCTCCGGCGACTCCAATTTCCAGTTCTTCATCACCCCTTTTCGACTTTCAACCGTCAATCTCTGTTTTTTCACAGGTAAAGGCTTCTTTTTTTAAAAAAAAAAAATTAGGATTTTTTAGTTATGAAGATAAAGATGGACTTTAGTTTTCTTCTCTTCTAGTGAGAGTTAACAAGAATGAGTATTTGATGCTTAACAAGGAAACGAGAACCCGAAAAAACCCTAATTTTTGATTTTCTCGGGAATCTGAGTGAAATATGTTGTTGTTGTTGTTGTTGTTGGGGATCTTGTTGTTGTTATTGTTGTTGTTGTTGTTGGAATCTGTTGTTACAATTGTAGAAGGGTCTTGCATCTCAAAAAGTTAGGCTTTTTGAAAATAATGCTTTGGTTAATGAATAAGAAGAGGACTTGAACTGAGTTAAGAAGAAGAAAATTTGAACTGAGTATTCTCCTCAAAGTTAGGATTAATGTTGTTCTTGTTCTTGTTCTTGAACATTATGTTGGTGTTATTGGTGTGGTTGTATTGGTAAATGTTGGTGTTGTTGTTGTTTTGTTGATTTTATTGAATTTTGTTGGTGTTATTGATGTTGTTTTATTGGTAAATATTGGTGTTGTTGTTCTTGTATGGTGTTGCTCTTCAAAATTTCTATTCAAGTGATAAATGTTGATTTATGTTGATGTTCTTGATGTATTATGTGGTAAAATTTTTGTTAATACCATAACAGATGTATAATATGTTGCAAAAAATGCTTCATCTGTTGCAACATATTAAGCATATGTTGGAAATAACTATACCATCTGTTGGTTTACTCTTATTATGTTTTCAACATATGACTCATCTGTTCCAACAGACGAGTCATATGTTGGATGAAATCAAAGCAGTAACTACTGCTTTAATTTCATCCAACAGATGGGTCATCTGTTCCAACAGATGGGTCATCTGTTCCATCAGATGGGTCATCTGTTCCATCAGATGGGGGTCATCTGTTCCAACCGATGGGTCATCTGTTCCAACAGATGGGTCATCTGTTGCAACAGATGACTCATCTGTTCCAACAGATGACCCATCTATTGGATCAATTATTTGTACATTTTAAATTCATTGTTATTTTTTTTAATGATGCACAAATCAATCATTGACCTTTATTTTACTCTTGTTTGTAGATAAATAGCTCTCACTAAAAGGAAAGAAAGTGAATCAACTCCAAAGAAAGGAAGAAGAAAAATAGCTAGGATACATTCACCACTAAAAGAGCTTGCTATACAAGCAATATCTCAATTAGAAGAAGAAGTCTCTTCTCAATCAGCTTTAAATATAGAAAAAGAGAAGGAAAAAGAGAATGAAATAGAAAAAAGTGAAGAATCTGGAGATTTAAGTAAAGATGAACAAGGAGATGAGGAAAGTAAGGAAGATGAAGGAAGTGAGGGAAGTGAGGAAGATGAAAGAGAAAGTGATGAAGATAAAAACTCAATAGAGGAAGAAGGTGTAGATAAAGAGAGGGATGGAGAAGATAATGAAGAAGAATCAGAGGAAGGAGGAAAAGGAGGAGATAATGAAAGTGAAGATGAAGAAGAGGAACACCTTGATCCTAACAGTCCTTCCACTGAAGAGTGTGTCAAAACATTCTGCATTGATAATTTTCTGTGAGAATGTAGTGTGATGGTGTCACAAATTTAACTGGTGATTGTGTGATAAAGTTAGCCATGGGAAAATCTTTTGACACCTTCAGAAAAATACTTCAAGAACAAAAATTGGATGATTATTTCAGAAACAGCTGCTTTGGGCAATATCTTGATTTTCCAGAGGATAATAATGCTCATTTTCAAATGACCATGGTGTATGGTCTTCTCAAACGTAGATTTATGTATGAGAACAATGATAAGATGGATGAAGTCTGGATCAACTACTGTGGCATGCCACTTTGTTTTGGGTTGAAGGAGTTTGCCATAGTTACTGGACTAAAATGTCATCCTCCTTTCTCAACCTATTCCTGTTGTTACGCAAAAAAAAAGCACCCCGCACACCAAAGACAACAACAAAAAAAGGATCTAAGTCAGCAGCCAAGACTGTCAAGAAAATTCAAAAGGGCAAGTCAACTGATGGTGATGACTTGGTGTCCCTTGTTGGTTCAAGCTTCAAAAATGTAAATTTACTTCAAGAGTTAGAAGGTAAAAGGCTTTCAAAGAAGCACAAGCAATCATTGTGCTTGGTTTGGTTTGTACATAATATTATTTGGGTGAGAGACGTTAACAACAACATACCACTTGGTTTAATAAAGCTCTCGGAAGATCTGGAGGCATTCAATAACTACCCTTGGGGTCGTGAAAGCTTCATAATGACTGTCAAATATTTGTTGACTCCGTTAACGCCAAAGACAGTCAACTTATATGGCTTTCCATGGGCTTTCATGGTAAATATTTTATTTTTGTGTTTTAATTTTTTTTATTGAATAATATTTTTAATTTTTAGCATAATTTTTACAGGCTTGGGCATTTGAAGCCATTCCTTATCTCCGACAATAAGTGAAAGACTATCAAGAAGAGGTTTCTAGTCCTAGAATTCTGAGATGGTTGTCGGTCAAGAACGATAAAAGAGCAAAAGTTCTTGATCTTTTCAAACCACCTGAGGAAGCAGTAAGTCTACTTTTATAGAGATTAATTTGAATTTATTTTTTCAAAATTCACATCTGTTGCAACACATTAACATCTGTTGCAATAGAATTCAATTATGAGTTAAATATTATTTTAATACATTTAATTATTGATTTTAGATTGTGTATCCATGGCTTATCCCGACTAATCGAGAGTTAAAGATGCCATTCCTTGTTACTTTAGGGTATGTGGAAACTCTACCGTACCCTAAGGTAATTGATAGGATAAAAAAAGAATTGGCCGGAGAAACAACCATCAGAAGAAAAGCTCTTGGGAAGGATGATTTGGTTCTTGATGATGTTATTGTTGATACTGTTGGTGTTGGTGTTGGTAGTGGTGGTAGTGGTGGTGATGGTGTTGTTGTTACTGTTGGTGGTGGTGATGGTGTTGGTGTTGGTGATGCTCTTGTGGTTTTTCAACCAAGAAATGACCATGACTATGGTCATACTGAAGATGCTGATTTTGGTGGTGGAAACCTCCCTGACTTTGGTGGTGGACACACCCCTGACTTTACTGGTAGACATACCCCTGACTTTGGTGGTAGACATACCCTTTTAGTAGGCATGCTACAGATCTACCACACAACATGGGTAGACAGTTTGGTGGTGTTGCCTCTTCAAGCTCTTGTTCTGCATGCAAATGCCAAGAGTGCAAGGAAAAACACAATGGAGTGATTGATGCTCTTAAGAAATTAACTAATGTTGTAAAGGAATTTACATCTAAAAGGGGTGTCATCCCATCAAGAAAGATTACAGAGCCATTCACTCCATTGCAGGTTAAGATTAAGAGGACAAAAAAAACAATTTTCAAGGCAATTTCAGATATTAAATCAAGGAAAATTACAAATCCTCTTCCTTGCACTGTTGGGGAAATTCCAAGAGCCATAGGAGATCAAGGAGAGCTGAAGAAGGTAAATGTCTACAAGTTGGTGACTGCCACAAGAAAGGCAAAGCTGAAAACTCTGATTAATTCAAAAAAGGCCCCAGAAATTTACTCTATGCATAAATTTGGTCCACAAGACTTCAAGAACATGACTGATATGAAGTTTTGGTATGTGGACTAGGTAAGTTACTTTTACTAACCTTTTATTTATTTAATGATTTTGTACTGCTTATTTAGATGATCCATCTGTTGCAACTGATGAGAAATATGTTGCAACAGATGGGTAATCTGTTAACAGTTTCAGAGATCTGTTCCAACAGATGGATCATCAGTTGCAACAGATCAGTCATCTGTTGGAACAGATGTCGCATCTGCTGCAATATATGATCTATCTGTTGGATGAAATCAAAGCAGTGACCTACTGTTTTGATTTCATCCAACAGATGACTCATCTGCTGCAACATATCAGTCATATGTTGCAACAGATGAGACATCTGTTCCAACAGATGACTGATCTGTTGGATGAAATCAAAGCAGTAGACCTACTGTTTTGATTTCATCCAACAGATGAGTCATCTGCTGCAGCAGATGAGACATCTATTCCAACAGATGGGAACAAATGACTCATCTGCTGCAACTTTTCAAGTATTATAAGTTGCTAACTTATATAAATTGTATTATTATTTCAGTATGTTGATGAAATTCTTCTTCTGATGCGGGAGAGACATCTAAAATTCATTCAATTCTATGATCTTGGAGATAGAATAATGGACCTCAATTTTTATGGTAATTTCCTCTGTCGGTATAACAAACTCAGTGAAGAAGCAACAACTCCTGGTGGAAAAAAATAGAGGAGTTACTTGCTGAGTTTGAATGGGATGATGACATGATTGACTCTGTCAGAGGAAAGAGACCATATCCAGGTGCCATGGATTGGAGAGAGGCCAAGAGAATCATAGCAGTAATGAATTTGGAGAAGAAGCATTTTGTGACTGTTGAGATCAAAATAAGTGAGGGAGTCATGAATGTCTATGACTGCAACATACCAGTGTTTGAAGAGTTTCAATTTCTGATATTCATGGAGGGTTTGTTGGAGTTGTTCCCTAAGTTGTTGAAGCAAAGTGTCCTAATGATCACTTGCCGAAAAAATTGCTCAACGAACGATGGGCTTTTGAAGGTCGAAAACAGAACCTTCCAAAGAATGAGACGTTTGCCGCGTGCGGGTCATACTCGCTTGCTTTCATTGAGCATCTGATAACCGGCACTTCTATGATAACTCCTAAGACTCTAATGAATGATAATGCAGTTGCAAGAATGCAAGAAGTTTGGGCCGCTGGGGTGATTTTTAAGAGTTTGGAGCCCTGATATGGGTTGTATTTTGCAGACAATATTTTCTATTTTTAGTATTCTATTTAATTATATTATGGGCTGTAATTTACAGACAATCTTTTTTATTTTTAGTATTTTATTTAGTTATATTATATATTTGGTCATGAAAATATTATATGTTTAATAGATGTCCAGTTATTATGTCATGAATTTTATTTTATCCTTAGATTTAAAAAATATTGAATTATTACTAAAAATGAATTACACATCTATTGAAAATCATCCAACATATATACTCATCTGTTGAAAATAATCAAACATACTCTACACATTTTGCAACAGATTAATCATATGTTGCAACAGATAAATCATCTGTTGGAAATAATCAAGCATACTCTACACATTTTGCAACAGATGATTCATCTGTTGGAAATAATCAAACACACTCTACACATTTTGCAACAGATTAATTATCTGTTGCAACAGATGAATCATCTGCTAGAAATCATCCAACAGATATAGACATATGTTGCAGCAGATCAATTGACTTATTTGGTGTGAATTGCTTAATTAACTCATGATTAGTAATAAATTAAGTTATTTAACCATAATTAGCTTTCAATTAACAGCTTTAATTACAATCTCAATGAATTACATAATAATTACATGATCAACTAAGTGTAGTGATCCTAAATAGATGAATCAATTGACTTATTTGATGTGAATTGCTTAATTAACTCATGATTAGTAATAAATTAAGTTATTTAACCATAATTATCTTTCAATTAACAACTTCAATTACAATCTCAATGAATACATAATAATTACATGATCAACTAAGTGTAGTGATCCTAAATAGAGGGATCAATTGACTTATTTGATGTGAATTGATTAATTAACTCATGATTAGTAATAAACTAAGTTATTTAATCATACTTACCTTTCAATTAACAACTTCAATTATAATCTCAATGAATACACAATAATTACATGATCAACTAAGTCTAGTGATCCTAAATAGAGGGATCAATTGACTTATTTGATGTGAATTGCTTAATTAACTCATGATTAGTAATAAACTAAGTTATTTAATCATAATTATCTTTCAATTAACAACTTCAATTACAATCTCAATGAATTACATAATAATTACATGATCAACTAAGTGTAGTGATCCTAAATAGATGGATCAATTGACTTATTTGATGTAAATTGCTTAATTAACTCATGATTAGTAATAAATAAAGTTATTTAATCATAATTAGCTTTCAATTAACAACTTCAATTACAATCTCAATGAATACACAATAATTACATGATCAACTAAGTGTAGTGATCCTAAATAGATGGATCAATTGACTTATTTGATGTAAATTTCTTAATTAACTCATTATTAGTAATAAACTAAGTTATTTAATAATAATTAGCTTTCAATTAACAACTTCAATTACAATCTCAATGAATTACATAATAATTACATGATCAACTAAGTGTAATGATCCTAAATAGATGGATCAATTGACTTAGTTGATGTAAATTGCTTAATTAACTCATGCTTAGTAATAAACTAAGTTATTTAATCATAATTAGCTTTCAATTAACAACTTCAATTACAATCTCAATGAATTACATAATAATTGATGTGCCGCCATTTTACGGCACTTTCGACTCCTTTTAACTAAGAACAATCGTCCGTTTTCAAGAAACCGTCATCGTTTTTGATGTTTTTATGTTATATTTTCAGGAAACCAAGACAAACATGGAAACGGAAGAAAATACGAGCAAAAGAGCGTTCTGGATAAGAGTGACGGTCAGAGTGACGGACCGTCAAGCATGTGACGATCCGTCAACCCCAACCGTCAAGTTGAGGCAGTCCACTGCCTAGGAGGGACGGCTCAGGCGACGGTCCGTCAAGCCAGTGACGGTCCGTCAGCCTGGGCGTCGCACCAAAGCAGTCCGCTACGCGGATTCCTACTGTGTTTGGGATTGGGTTTATTGGACTCCTATAAATACCCTATGTTAGGTTTATTTTAATTGTTGTACACCCAATAGTTTTAAAAGAGTTTTTAGTCGATTTTGGAGAGCAACAACACGTTTTCTTGTTCTTGAATTCGTGTTCTTGATTTGTTCTTGGGATCTTGGTTTTTCTTGTTCTTGGATAATTGAAGATTGTTTTCACTATATTGTAAGAATCTCTTCTCTTTATTATGAATACAATTCTCTTCTCTTTTCTTTATAGCATGATTAACTAAACTCCCACAACTAGGGTTGTGGGAGCCATGGCTAAAGTAGCGATATAGATTTCGGGTAGCGACGGGTTCAATATATATGTTGTCACGTTGTTAATCATTCATTATTTAACGTTTTCTAGTGGTTGCAAACATTAGAACATGCCTAGGTTGAAATTTGCTTGAGTAAAGAGATTAAAACCGGGAAACTTGATTAACGACGAGGATTCGAGACTACTAACTCTCGTCTTATGATTAATGCTGTAACTAGATTAATCTACTTGATGTTTAGGATAATAATCTAAAAGCACACCTTTTCAAGTTCGAGAGAATTGAAAAGTAAATTCGTCTATTTGGTTGAGAAACATTTAGACGATACCATTAATTCAATCACATCGTGACACACATATAGAAAGAACTCGGTTAAGCTTAGAATCGACATTGTTACAAAGCCATGGTAAACACTTCCCTAGTTCATTCTCCTACTGATTATTTCTCATACATTATTATTTGTTTTGATTACGTTTTGTTCACACAAACCCCCCCAATTTACCGGAAACTATTGACGACTAGTCATCTACTTCACTAAAGACTTAACTTTCACCATATTCCCTGTGGGATCGACCCCAACCTCTGTTGGGTTCTATATTTGACAACGATTGCTTACGCTTCTTAATTGGAGTGGTACTTTGAGCGTTATCAAATAGTGGCGCCGTTGCCGGGGAATACGGTTGTTTATTAAGTCCGGTGTGTTTATTTGACTCTTAGTCATACTTTCCTGCTTTTACGTTTATTTGTTGTTTTTATTTTTTTTGACAGGGTACAGAGTTGTGCATGCCAAGTACCCGGCGCTCGGGTGAATCAACATTACCTTACGACCCCGAGCTTGCTAGAACGTTAAGGCGGAATATGGCCGCACAACAAGAGGCAGCAAGGCTCGCTGCAGAACTGCAGGCCCAACACAATCTGAATGCTGGTGGTCTGCAGGACAATGTTATGCTGAATGATGAGGATATCGACTTGGATGGAGTTGGCGCTACGGGCGCCATTGCTCTTCCACCGCTAGCGCCCGGAGCCAAGTTCAACATCACTAGCACGATGATCCAGCTGTTGAACTTGAGAGGAGTGTTCCGTGGTGCCACTGGGGACGATCCAAACCAGCACCTGATGAATTTCGTGGGTATCTGCAAGTCGTTTGAATTGCCGGGAGTGAGTCAGACAGCGATCAGGCTTAGGTTGTTTCCATTGTCTCTGTCTGATGAGGCAGCATTGTGGTTGACAGAACTGACCCCCGACTCTATCGCAACTTGGGGAGAGTTGAAAGGAGCTTTCCTAGAAAGGTTCTTTCCTCCCTCTAGGATGATACAGTTGAGGGATGAGATTAGCAATTTCAGGCACGAGACCTGGCTGCGATTCAAGAAGAAGCTAACACAATGCCCGAACCATCAGTTGAACGACGAATTTTTGATGTAGACATTCTATAAGGCACTGAATACGGCTAACAAGCCGACGTTGGACAACGCAGCAGGTGGAGCGTTTATGGGTCGCACTTTTGCCGACGTCACAACTATTTTGGACAGGCTCACCAAAACAAATAGGGCCTGGCATACACGAGATTCAGAGGTAGCAGCTAGCACTTATGCAGTTGGTATGTCAGCAGAGCAGCGCAGAAAAGAGGAGGAACGCAACCAAGACATGGCGCATCTGAAAACGCAGTTGGACCTATTGACAAAGCACTTGTTTTCAGGAAGTATGGAGAAGGTGAAAGTTGTGGATTCCCAAGGTAGAGCAGTCGATTGTGAATCTGATGAGGAGGCGAACTATTTGGGGGGTTTCCAGGCCAACGGCCAAGGAAACCAAGGTCGGACCTATCAGAAGGACAACTACTATGAGAAAACTGGTTACAGAGATCGCGATCAAGGAAACTAGAGGAATAACACTGACAGAGGTGGGTTGTATGTACCACCTAGCAATCGGGACAGAGCTAACACCGAGACAGGGATGGCCAAGCTAGAGAGCATGATGGCGAAAATGCTGCTGAAGGTGGAATCGACTGACTCTGGGGTAAAGGAGATGAGGACTGAATTATCTGCATTGAGTCAGTTGGTGGATTCACATTCCACCTCGATCAAGCAATTGGAGCAGCAAGTGGGGCAGATTTCGGCATCCCTAAATCAAAGAAGGACGGGTACCTTGCCGAGTGACACTATTCAAAACCCGAGGAACGATGCGAGCTGTATGGCAATCACTACAAGAAGCGGTAAAATATTACCGGAATCACATCCGGTAATTCAGACTCAAGAGGGTGATATCGCAGATGAAGAGGCGGTAGAAGAGGCTACTCAAAAGCCCGCGAAGAAAAGCAAGGAAGCCGAAAAGCTTCCAACTATGATACCTCGACCACCACCTCCGTTCCCACAACGCTTGAAGAAGAAAGCAGAAGATGGTAAGTTCCTGAATTTCCTGACCATGCTCAAGCAAATATCAATAAACATCCCATTGGTGGAAGCGCTTGAACAAATGCCCGGTTATGCCAAGTTCATGAAGGACTTGATTAGAAAGAAGAGGTCGGTAAGTTTTGAGCCAGAAGATAACCTCCACCACTGCAGTGCTATTTTCTCAAGATCATTAGTGGAAAAGAAGGAAGACCCAGGTGCATTTACTGTTCCCTGTACTATTGGGAAACTCGGCTTCGGAAGAGCCTTGTGTGATCTTGGTGCTAGCATCAACCTGATGCCGCTAGCAGTCTATAAACAATTGGGTTTGGGAGCTCCTAAACCAACGTCCATGAGAGTGATGATGGCTGACCATTCGGTAAAGCGACCCATGGGAATATTGTCTGATGTGCTAGTAAAGATTGGTAAGCTTATCTTCCCAGCTGACTTTGTGATCCTGGATTGCGAAGTGAATTTTGAAGTTCCCATAATCTTGGGACGACCACTGTTAGCCACGGCAAGAGTATTGGTTGACATGGAAAGAAACAAACTGACCTTCAGACTAAACAATGAAGTTGTCAAGTTCGATGTGTCCAAATGGATGAAGCAACCAAGTGACATGAGGGTGGTTGTGGTCGTCAATGTTATTGAGGAAGCCCCTGCGGATGTGCATCGTGAGGAGAAGGGTTTGGTCGAGACTCTAGCTGTTGTGAGAAGGATGTTGCGAGAAGGGAAACATGTAGAGGAAGGCGGTGAAAATAGATCAAGAAAATGAAAACACCGCAAGAGAATCTGCAAAGAAAGAGCGAAGAAGTTGTCACGACGGGCTGTGGAGCCAATGAAAGAAAAAGCTGGAACGCAACATGAGGTTGTCGCGTGCACACACTCCATCGAGTTCTCCTGCTTTGAAGACCCTGGCGGTCTCCAACATCATGTCAGAATCTGAGTCCGATGGACGTCACAGGTATTCCTAATTCTCACAGTTTTTAGTTTTCATATGTATGCATTGGGGACAATGCATGAGTCTAAGTTGAGGGTGTTGGGATACCTGTGAGTCATACACCACCGAGGGTTTTTGTTGCCGTGTTTCTTTTCCCTCCGGTGTGCTATCTAGTAGAACCGGCATGTTTAGGTCGTTATTTTAATTTTTTTTTAGTGTTTTCTAGTGTCTATAGCAAGCATGGCGTTGTTTAGTGACTAAAAGGAGCCCCCTCAGAAAAAGATTTTGTACTTATGTTTGAAACGATTGACTGTCTGGATCCTTGGATGTCATTGTGTGGTTATGATTGGAATAAGTATGCTTAAACCGAGTTGTTGTCTTGATAGTTGGTAGTGGTATGGTTTCTTGGTGCCAAGTGTGTGTGAGCGTATTGTTATAAATTCTTACTCTGTGCATGCATCTAGAACTTGCCCGGTCTATTTTGTTAAGTTTGAAGTTTGGTTGCTTAGGAAAGGATCACAGGCCCTTTTTGTGTGCAGTCCACTTAACTTATAAGACCGTCCAAATGCAAATAATCCCTCTTGAATCCTGTTTGAGCCATAATTGACCCTGTTCTTTCAATAACCTGTCACCATTCCTGTTTAACTTTGAATCCCTGTTTTGGCCCTGGTCCTTCCTTGGACATCGTGCACCTCAACTCAGGCAATCAGCCTAAGTTGAGGATGGCTACTATAGAGGTAAACCCTGTTTTGGCCCTGGTCCTTTCGTGGACATTGTGCACCTCAACTCAGGCAATCAGCCTAAGTTGAGGGTGGCTACTATAGAGGTGAATGATAAGAAAAAGAGGATGGAGAAGATTGGTTGTGAATAGAATGAAAAGTCGGGTGTGTGCCTAAGAAAAAAAAAAAAAAAGAGAGGAAAAAGATCAAAAAAGAAATAAAAAGAATTGTCAAAATAAAGAGGCCGCACCTGTAGCTAGAAAGAAGGAAATAAAAAGGTGAATAAGGATGGACAAAGTAAAGTTGTGTGGTAATATGATGTCAATGGTTCCAAGGAGGGCTTAGTCACTAACCCCTAAATGTATCCTACCTGCACCCGAAGCCTCATTACAAGCCTAAACAAGTCCTGTAGTGATCCTGAGCGGCTTTCTGAAGAACTAAAATAGAATAGTAAGGGCAAGCCTATGGTATCGCATGTGCATTGTTTGAAATCGTTTGTGAGTGTGAGCGCTTACCTAGTCCCAAATCTTGTGTGTGGGACTTCTTTGTAGTGAGGGCATCAAGATTCCTGTATTATCTATTGACTGTTAGGATAGCTGCGCGTGTGTATGTAAAGTGTTCTATCATATCGGAATGACATGATTGGATCCTTGCAAGTTAGTGTTTCATACATTTGTGTGCTACGAGGGAGCTTGATTTAAACTTGAATAAGATGTTGAATGACCATGAGTTGCTAGAGACACGAGTTTGTTTTCTTAGTTGAGTCGTCTTATTGTTTTCTTTTATGTTATGTTGCTTGAGGACAAGCGAACGTCTAAGTTGAGGGTGTTGATGTGCCGCCATTTTACAGCACTTTCGACTCCTTTTAACTAAGAGCAATCGTCCGTTTTCAAGCAACCATCGTCGTTTTTGATGTTTTTATGTTATATTTTCAGGAAACCAAGACAAACATGGAAACGGAAGAAAATACGAGCAAAAGAGCGTTCTGGATAAGAGTGACGGTCAGAGTGACAGACCGTCAAGCATGTGACGATCCGTCAACCCCAACCATCAAGTTGAGGCAGTCCACTGCCTAGGAGGGACGGCTCAGGCGACGGTCCGTCAAGCCAGTGACGGTCCGTCAGCCTGGCCGCCGCACCAAAGCAGTCCGCTACGCGAATTCCTACTGTGTTTGGGATTGGGTTTATTGGACTCCTATAAATACCCTATGTTAGGTTTGTTTTAATTGTTGTACACCCAATAGTTTTAAAAGAGTTTTTAGTCGATTTTGGAGAGCAACAACACGTTTTCTTGTTCTTGAATTCGTGTTCTTGATTTGTTCTTGGGATCTTGGTTTTTCTTGTTCTTGGATAATTGAAGATTGTTTTCACTATATTGTAAGAATCTCTTCTCTTTATTATGAATACAATTCTCTTCTCTTTTCTTTATAGCATGATTAACTAAACTCCCACAACTAGGGTTGTGGGAGCCATGGCTAAAGTAGCGATATAGATTCCGGGTAGCGACGGTTTCAATATATATGTGGTCACGTTGTTAATCATTCATTATTTAATGTTTTCTAGTGGTTGCAAATATTAGAACATGCCTAGGTTTAATTTTCTTGAGTAAAGAGATTAAAATCGGGAAACTTGATTAACGACGAGGATTCGAGACTACTAACTCTCATCTTATGATTAATGCTGTAACTAGATTAATCTACTTGATGTTTAGGATTGAAATCTAAAAGCACACCTTTTCAAGTTCGAGAGAATTGAAAAGTAAATTCGTCTATTTGGTTGAGAAACGTTTAGACGATACCATTAATTCAATCACATCGTGACACACATATAGAAAGAACCCGGTTAAGCTTAGAATCGACATTGTTACAAAGCCATGGTAAACACTTCCCTAGTTCATTCTCCTACTGATTATTTCTCATACATTATTATTTGTTTTGATTACGTTTTGTTCACACAAACCCCCCCAATTTACCGGAAACTATTGATGACTAGTCATCTACTTGACTAAAGACTTAACTTTCACCATATTCCCTGTGGGATCGACCCCAACCTCTGTTGGGTTCTATATTTGACAACGATCGCTTACGCTTCTTAATTGGAGTGGTACTTTGAGCGTTATCAATAATTACATGATCAACTAAGTGTAGTGATCCTAAATAGATGGATCAATTGACTTATTTAATGTGAATTAATTAATTAACTCATGATTAGTAATAAACTAAGTTATTTAATCATAATTAGCTTTCAATTAACAACTTCAGTTACAATCTCAATGAATTACATAATAATTACATGATCAACTAAGTGTAGATGATTCATCTGTTGCAATAGATATCAATATCTGTTGGATGATTTCCAACAGATGATTCATCTGTTTCAATAGATGTCAATATCTGTTGGATGATTTCCAACAGATGATTCATCTGTTGCAACATATGTCGATATCTGGTGGATGATTTCCAACAGATGAGTCATCTGTTGTAACAGATGAATCATCTGCTGCAACATATGTCTATATCTGTTGGATGATTTTCAACAGATGAGTCATCTGTCGCAACAGATGAATCATCTGCTGCAACATATGTCTATATCTGTGGGATGATTTCCAACAAATAATTCATATGTTGCAACAGATGACTCATCTGCTGCAACATATGTCTATATTTGTTTGATCATTTCCAACAGATGAATCATCTGCTGCAATCTATCATTCATCTGGTGCAATATGTGCTGAATCTGTTTGATTATTTCCAATATTTATAGTAACATATTAATTATTCCCAACAGATTTCACCATCTTTTGCAATATATAAATCAGTTAAGTTCACAAACATCACCGACTGAAATATCATAAAAAAGTACTAAAAGTTAATGAGTGCAACATTAACAATTATGGAGCATTTCGATCTGGGCATGTAGTTCTTTTGTGGCCAACCGTCTTACATATAGAGCACTTATTTTTTCTTGTTGGAAATGATTCTCCGACTCCACACCTCCTCTTTTTTCGCCTTCTTCCCGGTTTGCTTGGGTCAATATGTGAAAGAGATATTTCTCTCTCTAAAATCTCCAAAGGAACATTCCAAGATTCTTCAGAAGGCACAGGATGAATTCCTCACAGTATGCAATGATGTATCTCTCCACCGTATAATATGAGGATGAGTACTCATAAATCCGCCTACCAAAATCTTCACCATATTGGACTCGAAGCACTGCCATAGCATGTGGACAAGGTATTTTATCCATGTCAAATACTCTACATGTACAA
Source organism: Jaltomata sinuosa (assembly GCA_003996215.1). Classification (NCBI taxonomy): domain Eukaryota; kingdom Viridiplantae; phylum Streptophyta; class Magnoliopsida; order Solanales; family Solanaceae; genus Jaltomata; species Jaltomata sinuosa. Next base: position 80,490 of record QJPP01003045.1, read on the forward strand.
GATCTTGCTTGCAAATCGACCGTAGCAACTTCACCATGATCGGTGACAGTGAACCTGTAGTTGGCAGTTTGATGAGCCAATAACTTGTTTCCTAAGTTGACGTACTCTGTTATTTTCTTTTCTATTTCAGGGACATAGATGGTTGGTGAGTTAATGAACTCCGTACGCCTCTCGTGAAATTTTTGTGCAAATCTCCTATTTATTTCATTAAATAGAGCGACAATGGGAAATTCTCTTTCAACGTCGAACATTGCATTCACCGACTCAACAATGTTTGTCGTCATAATGTTATACCTATACAAATAAATAATCACCCAGTAAGATATAATTGACAATAAACTCAAATAAATCACTTAATTTATAATATTATACCTATTTCCCGGACATAATGCTCTACTCCACCTGTGGAATCCAACACGTTTAAGATGTTCGGCTGCTCCGGGTACCATGTCTCTTATTTGATTGAAATGGTCATTGAACTCATCAATTTTGTACGCTTTTTCTGCTTTATACAAATGAGATACGACCTTCGTATTGTGAAAGTTATTTCGAATATTCTCCCCAAGGTGCCTTATGCAACAACCATAATGAGCTGTAGGGTAGACAATTGAAACCATCGTCTTGATACTTGGATGACTATCAGAAATTATGCACAAATCAGCAGTATCATCTAGATAGCTTCTCATTTGTTCAAAAAAATATCGATATGAGGCATCGCACTACTTGTCAACTACATAAAAAGCAAGAGGAAAAATATGATTCTTCGCATCTTGTGCCACAACTGACAATAAAACTCCTTCATACTTGTTCCTCAAGAATGTCCCGTCAACGGCTATGACTTTTCTCATTAGCTCAAAACCACGTATCCAAGCTCCATAGGATACAAAAAAGTACTTAAACTTTCCATTTTCATCAACTTTCAATGCTGTCTTACTTCCTGGATTTGCGGACTGAAGCATATAACGGTAAGCATGAAGCACTACATACCCGTGCTCATGTGTTCCCCTAATCAAAGACTTTGCAATCTCCATGCCCTTCCAAATCTTCCAATAACTCACCTTAACACCCAATTCTGTACGAATTTGATGTTTCATGTCTTGTGTAGATGGGCCTTTACCTTCGGGGAACCTATTTTTGAAAATTTCATCGATGACTTTTGTTGTGGCGTACGGATTATGACTCGTGATATGCTCAGAACCACACGTGTGATACTTTACATAGGTTGTAATACAGAATCTATCAGAACTTAAAAGCTTCACAGCCCTAATCCACCACTTGCACTCCTGATATACACATCTAAAACAATACACATTACGTGAATTAATCACCTTCTTGAGTCTAAAATCTTTTTTCAAGCAAGCAATTTTCAACGAAGTTGCTAGTTCTTGCTTGTTCTTGAATGTCATTCCCTTATAAAAACCTGTTTCATCCTCTTGCACATGGATAGACTGTGTTGATTGAGAATTGCCCACTGTATTGCTCCCAACATCAGGTGTAGGAGTTTGGTCATCCCCACAGCTTGGACCATCCAATTCTGCCCCACTTCCATTATCTGGAATATTCATATCTACCCTATCCTCCAACTCATCATTTAACATATCTTGTTGGTTTTGAGCTAAATTGGGGTTCTCTATCGTCTTTTCAATTACGCATACCCTTAAAATGGGCCTAGTTGTATCACTCAAATAAGCACGCAAATGAACTTGATCCCTTATCTTAAAAGGCAAGACCCTCTGATTTTCAAAAGAGCTGTGCATGTAACTGATGACAAGATCTTTCGATTGGCAATTTAATTCACAACAACTGATGATTAAGTTAACAAAATCATCATACAAAATATCTTTTTGGACTGTCATCGCTATCATTTCTAACAAGTCACCATCCTTCCAACGTCAAATAAATCGATTGTTCTTCTCGATCCATTCACCATGACAATCAACCCTATTGTTATTGATTCCTCCATAAATGATACCTAAAAAGTTTTGTTAAAAAAATCAATAATAGTATAGTAAAGTTGAGTATCTATATACAATAATAAAATTATATCATTGTCCCAACAAGTAACTCATCTGTTGTAACAAATGACTCACATGTTGGATACATGTTCAGAACCAGAAGCTTAATCCAACAGATAAGTCATCTGCTGCAACAGATGAGTTATATGATGCAACAGATGAGTTATATGTTGCAACAGATGACCTATCTGTTGGATCAAGCTACTGGTTCTGAACATGAATCCAACAGGTAAGTCATATGCTGCAACATATAACTCATCTGTTGCATCATATAACTCATCTGTTGCAGCATATGACTTATCTGTTGGATTAAGCTTCTGGTTCTGAACCAGCTTTGCCAGTTAATGTAATATGAATCCAACAGGTAAGTCATCTGCTGTAACAGATGAGTTATCTATTGCAACATATGACTTACCTGTTGGATTCATGTTCAGAACCAGTAGCTTGATCCAACAGATAGTTCATTTGTTGAACAGATAACTCATCAGTTGTAACAAACCACTCATATGTTGCAACAGATGACTTACCTGTTGGATTCATGTTCAGAACCAGTAGCTTGATCCAACAGATAGGTCATCTGTTGTAACAAATGATCTATCTGTTGGATTCAACTGCTGTAACATGAATCCAACAGATAGATCATCTGTTGCAACAGATGGGTCATCTATTGGATACGCTACTGAAAATTGCAGAAAAACAGCAGATATACCCAGATGAGAAATTTAACTAAAAATTATTATTTTTACTTACCAAAATCACCTATGAAGCAATGCCCAGTGATTATGAACAAATTTGGTCCAAAATTTTGGTCCAGTACCAGCAGTTGTGGCAGCAACAACAACAACAACAACAATGGAGGGCAGGGGAGTAGAAGAAAAAGAAGAAGATGATGATGAAGAAGAAGAAGATGATGATGATGAAGAAGAAGAAGATGATGATGAAGAAGAAGAAGAAGAAGAAGACAACAACATCACAACAATGGAGAATGCCCTGAAAATGGCGCGAGGAAGAGAAGCAAAAAGAAGAGGCGGTCGTTTCCCCCCTCCCATTTTAGGTAATTAGGGTTTTATTTAATTCTCCCAAAAGGGGAATGGGTCCCATGGGTCAAAGTGTAAAAATAAAAACTTGAGAAAAACTTAGAAAATGAGTCAAAACCCATTAATTCCTAATCTAATTTTTGTCACCTCTACTCAATTAAAATAACTTAAGTCACTACAACTTAAATTTGAAACCTTTTTGTCACCCTTACTTCATTCACCCAGCTTAGGTTTTGGCTTAGAAATCTGAAGTTCGTCTTTCCAGAGGTGGTAGGACGGTTCCAAGAAGCTCGTTCATTCTTGTTCCTGCTCCAAAAAAGGTGAAATCTCCGTCCCTCCATCTTATTTACTTATGCTTGGCCATTATTTTCTCATTTAAGAAAACGCCTAGGTTTGATTGCGATAAATGCTAAGAAATGTTTTTAAAAATGATTGTCTGATTTAAGGAAACCAGGCATGCTATAATATTTTTTTTTTAAAGAAAAGGTGTTTGGTTTTACTTCCTCTCTTTGTCTGGTTCTAGTTCATCGATTTCATTTAGCAATAGTATGTGATATGTGTTTCATGATTTAGGTGTCTGAAATTCTGCCCAAATGTGACTATCTCTGGTTGTTTTACCAACTTTGTTGTGAAGTTTCTTAGTTCTTTAAAGGTCAAGTTATGTGAATGATACAAAAAATAAAACTTGCTTCCTCGTCTAAACTATGTGTACCTATTTGGAGGCTTAAGTTAATCTCGTTTTGGGCAAAATATTGTTCATGTTCCGTTAAGTAAAACTCTGCTTCTTTTTGTATGAGTTTCTTCATGTTAAAACGTACAGTGGGTGATTTCTTCGTCGGGGTCTCGACTTAGTGATTTATTTGCTCGTTATGATTGATAAAACGTGGGGAGTATTGTTCGTTGTTCCCCTTTCAAATTCATGATTTGATTGTGAAGTATACAGTCTGTTTACTTTGGTTGATTGAAATTTCAACTTGTTTTCTCTTTAAGCTTGATGGTGGTTTAAATTGTCAAATTGTCAAATTTCTTTCCAAAGATGCACGCCTTTCGATAAAATATTTTGAACCTGTGCGCATTTACAAGAAAATAGTAGTATACATGACTGCAAGATGTCAATTATAGTGAATTTCTCCTTCGATATTTGTTGTCAAGTTAGTAGAATAATGTATATAAAAGATTAAATCCTTTTTCCTCTGTTCATATATTCAATCAGTGGCTGCAAATTTTCCAAAATTTGAAGAGAAATTTTTATATCTTGAATGCACTGTGTTCTCAATGGTCAAGCATGACTTTGAGTAATAATGTAAATGTCTTTGGCATGATCTCACTTTGTTTCATATGAAGTTTTCTCATCTTGGTCCCGACTGATGTTAAGTGACCAAGATTCTGCTAATAAGAACATGTATGCCTAAGTTTGAAGAATATAGATGTCGAGTTTTAAAACCAATAAAAGCTAAGTCGACTGATTGATAGCTTATTTGTTTGTTGTTTGCTAGCTTGATCAAGGTTATGTATTAATGAACTAGCCTGCTGGTTTAGTATGATGTCAAAGTGATTTGGAAGTATGTGTTTCAATAGACTATGTTATTTTGTTTGACTTAAAATCTCTGAATAAGGCCTCTATCATTAGAAAAATAAGAGTTTCCATTTCCTCATCTAGTTATCACTTGTGATATTGTAAGCAAGATTAGTCCCTCGTTATAGTTGAAAGACCTGCCTAAAATTTTTCTTGCTTTTTTTTTGAACTGTGTGAACATGTTATGATGAAACCAAATTGAAAGAAGTTAGCCATTTGACCAATGTCCAGCGCCTTTGAACTATTTCTCCTATTTGCCTTACAAATAGAATTAGTTGAATGCTAAGTGCTTCGGTCTTTGCAAGATATATACTAATGCTTATCCTCATCTCTTCTTTGATACATGTGATGCTTGAGTCCATCGGGACTCCCCTTCACCCTGCATTTTCCGATGGACAATGGCCCAAATTCATCTCGAGTCAATCCATTCTAAAGCCCGCAGGGGCTGAATCACAACTATAGATGCAACATGCAGGTGTTTGATGAAAAGGAAAAGGACTGAAAATCCAAACAGCTGCAGCATTGAGCCAAAAGGCTCAAATATTAAACTTTAGGACAGGATTTTTGGACAAAAGTCCAATCTTTAATCGAGCTAAGAGCTTGATTATATTTTCTTCTTTCCTCTTCGTCTTTGTTTATTATTGGATTGTTTGTATTATCTAGATTCTAACACTCTTTAACTTAGTTGAAATTCTCTAAGAAGAGTACTTTTCTTGTTTCAGTTTTCTTTGAAAGATTCAGTTTATTGTCACTACATAAGATTAAAAACATGTTTTTATCACTTATTCAAGTTAGTTATCCTTCAAATTGAACCAACTATTGGCTGTTTCTTTTTTCTTAAAAATAAAGTCACGGACTCTTTTTCCAAAAAATTGTATCAAGAAATTTCTTTATTTCTTTATCTTTAATCAACTATCTCCAATATGTTATCCCAAAACAATCAAAGTATTTTCCAAAGTTAGTCAAAGAAGTTAGTTTTAAAACAAGATTGGATAATCACAAGTTAGTGGATATCCCGAGTGCCTTTAAAACCTTCTCGGGATATTAATATAAGTCGCTTACTCTTAATCTCTAAAATTTTAAAGTTTTTATCTGTTTTAAACTTTAGAAATTTCTTAAAAGGTTTTCTTATTTTTTTTAATTAATTAAGTGGCGACTCTTGCTCTCTTTCGAAAATTGTTTTGAATTTAACTAAGTTTTCAAAATAATTTTTAAAGTCAAACCATTTTTCCCGAAAATAACAAGAATTTAAAAAATTCCTTAATGATTTTAAGGGACTGGAAATTAATCCTTATCGATAATTGTTTGCCAAACCAATTGTGTGGGTGCAAACTAAGTTAAGATTTATAAAATAGGATTAAAGGCAAGCGAATTAAGTCCAATCATATTTCCTTTCTTTTTCAGCTAGAAGCTAATGATAAAATAAGACAAAATAACAATAAGATTGAAAGTAAAAATGCTTGTCAATATCCAGATCTTAACATTAAAGACGAGAGAGAGATATTATGAATTTAGAACTAAGATAGCTTGTTACAAGAGAAAAAGATAAGATGTCTTCTATTCTCCTGCAGGAGTTTATTTATAGGGTAAAATCTCTTGGATAAACTTACAAAACGGCTAGTCTAGATCCTATCAAAAGTCTATCCTAGGTTACACTTGAGTATTATCATGTGGCCATTTGTCAGCACTATTTTCGAGGGTGATTAGTGACAATTTTGTTATCATTATGATTTGTGTCTCAGATAAAGTAGAGAGTTGGGCAAGAAGGCATCACTCTCTGTAGGCCAAAATGGATGTCTTTCGGATCCAGAGATTTTCCTTGTTATCTACAAGGAGTTTCTGACTTCGGGGCCTATCGCAGTCTAGTGTTTGAATAGACTTCACTGACCACTTATTCACACCAAGATATCTTTCCTAATCATGATTCCCATCATTGAGATTAGTGTTAGCCTAAGAAGGGACATGCTTTTTACCCCATACAGATAGGCCACCACTTCTTAAATGTCGAGTTAAGCGCTTGGGAAGTGAAAAAGTCATTACTCCACTTGATGTGGCATAGGACGTTTTAAAAAGCTTCAGCACACGTGACTCAACCAGGAGTCTATTCGTATTAAATGCATCAACTATTCATGTTTGTTCGTGTCAGCTTGCTTGTTGATGTGTCTGTCATGGAAAGGGCTTTTTTAATGCTAGAATCCATGGTATTGGACCATTTTTTCTCTTCCATTATCCTCGTGGCTCATCTCCTTTTACCATCGTATTTTAATGGTATCTTTTGTCTTTTCTTTTAAGATCTTCATCCCGTCTTGCTCAAGCTCTTTTCCCTTTCTTGATTCTACCCTCCCATCATTCACCTTTTCTAATTACGAGAGTAGATCTTCCATTAATTTCAGAGGTCGAAGCTCGGGTGGATAACATTCACTGCTAGCCTACTACTTCTCCATCTATCGCCTCCACGAAAAGGTTTTCTGTGAAGGGTGCCTCTTATGCTCTGCGTGGTCAAGACTTATAGAATAATTCTCCTACTTCTGCCAAAGAAGTAATCCCAAAGAAGATAGGTTTCGAGCACGATTGTTTTTCTAAAGTGGAGAAAAAAGTGAACGACCTGTAATAAGTCGGTAGAGGAGTATCCATCTATTGTCATCCTTGATTTCATTCCTACGGTGTTGGAAGATTGTTATTGAGGGGACAAGCATATCCTAATTGAGGCCCTGACCTCATATGAGCATATTTCTAGCCGTTGACCTGGATTCCTATTTGTACACACATACCTTTTTACTTTAGGGCTAAAACCCTCAATTGACAAGGGCGTTGTAACACCTCGGAATTCGGACCAACTGTTAAACTTAAAATCTCAGAAAATTTTGCAAAAACTCAGTCTTCATGAGCGACCACCACGAGCGTCAGAGTTCCTATAGGCCATGGGGATCACCGTGGAAAGCCTCCAGTGGCCCTGAGCCACAGATTCCCCAGCTCAACAGCCAAGGGCGACAGGCGTGGCAGTCACCACGGGCAGTTGGCCCCCACCGTGGGAGATGCCCAGTGGCTCACCCCCAGCCCCTTTTCAGTTCTGACGGGCGGTCACCACGGCCATCATGGTTACACCAAATCGTGGGAAGATATCGTGGGAATCGTCCAGAATCCCAGGATCGGCTAACCTATTTCGACGACTAGGTTCGACAGGCTATCGTGGGTCCGACGCCCATCAGGTGGACCATCTAGTGGGAAATTTAACTTTTTATTTTAAGTCAAGGGTATTCTGGTCTTTTTCCTATTTTTCTAACTCCTAAGCTCAGTCATTTTAGGCCTAATTAAAGGTGTTTTAGTCCCACTTAGCTAGATATTCATTCATTCTCCAAATTCAAACTCCAAATTCAAACTCCAATAGAAAGAAAAGGATTCTTCTCTCAAGCTCCATGGTCTAGGGTTCCATCTCCAAGTCTCCAACCTCAGATTTCGGCTAAGAAAAGCATTGGGTTCAGGTATGTGGGTATTCAATAAGGGATTTCTTTCACCCTTATGCCCAAAACCTATGATTTTACTTGATTTCATGAATTTGGGAAATTAGGGTCCTTACCCAATTATGAATTTTTCTATGAAACTGATTTACTTGTATTGAAATACACTTTCTAAACTCTTATGCATGATTCCCATGAGATTTTACAAGTATTTCTAAATGCCCATGAGTTGGGGATGTTTTTAGCATAATCTCACTTTTTTTCATGATTTTGAATAAAAGCATGTTAAGATAACATGACCTCAAGTATTTATGAAATTGCATGCCTATTTCTTCAAGTTATGAGTTTAGTAAAAGTATGTTTTGAACTATTGTAACGATCCAACCTGCTAGTGATAGTGTCCACTCTGGGCCTAGACCCACACGGCTTTAAAATACATCGCTAGGTAGTAAGGCCTGCTTACTAATATACCCAATATCTCTCCTGTATTTTGTTGATGTGGAACTTCTAATCCTAATCTGGGGTGTTAATACACCCCCTCTTATGGACTCAGTGTCCACGCTGAGGTTTGCACCACCAAATGAGATTTGCCTAGACTCAGGACTGAGGTTTGCCCTGCCTTACTGGGATTTGCCTAAACTCAGTTTGAACTCTGACCCACATTGACAAGGCTGATATAGGAGTGGATCTGATACCATTTGTAATGACCCAACCCGCTAGTGATATTTTCCGCTCTAGGCCTAGACCCATAAGGATTTAAAATACGTCACTAGGGAGTAAGACCTGCTTACTTATATACTCAGCATCTCTCCTGTTTTTTGTCAATGTGGGACTTCTAATCCTAATTTGGGGTGTTACAACTATGGCTATACTATGCTTTTAAGACTTGTGAATTTGTGAATAGCATGACATTAGATATGTCCACATGCTTTACAAGTGATTTGACATTAGATATGTCCTTATATTGTATGAAAGGTTTGACATCTAGATATGTATACCTAATCTATGAATAATTTTGGCATTAGATATGTCACAAGTATTAAATGAGCTATATGTATGTTTTGAGAGTAGTATTTAGCATCGAGTTGGACTGGGTTTAGCGTACCCTAAGTACCAGAACTACGTTGCCACTGTAAGTTATCCTCTGTGGCTGATTACAGGATCCTTAGTATATGGTCCTCACCTTGGACGGTTAGGACAACCTTTCCGGTGTAGAGCAGTACACTGGATTCCATGTAGCTCGCATGGTCTATGTCGGTTATGAGAATCTCCCACAGAATTGGTTTAAGGCTTTTAAATATATTTTACTCTTTGCATGCAGATTTTAGACTTACTACTTATGCTTTACGAATATAAATATAGCTTCAGCTTATGATATTGCATTGAGTCATTACATTACAAATATTATTATTATCCTATGATTTCAGTTTTAAGTATGTTTTAAGAATGTTTTTACTACGATTTATTCATCTCTCACATGCTAAGTACATTTTATAGTACTGATCACATACTTTTTTGTGTTGCATCCTTTGATGATGTAGATTCAGGCGCTCGCTCCCAAATTCATGGATAGACCCAACAAGATTTCCAGTCATAGTTGGTGAGTCCTCATCTTCCGAGGACTAATTATGATTCCTAGTTATTAGATACTTTTCATTCAGTAATTAGAGTTAGCTGGGGTCTTCCCAGCAACTTATTATGTCAAGTTTAGAGGCATTTTAGACATAGCTAGACATTCAGTATTATGAGTTTCAGATTTTACTATTCTTAGAACTTTATCTTATGCTTAGTTGGATAGCCTATTACTATTATTTATGCTTTCGCTATATTTGGGATTATATTGCCTACGTCATGCTAAGACCAAAGGGTTAGCTTGGGGTCACTCGTGACCTTAAGTCCCATGTTATGTCTAGGGAGTAGCCTCAGGGCATGACAAACTTGGCATCAGAGCCACTTCGGTGTCAGCCTTGTCAATATGGGCCAGAGTTCAAACTAAGTTTAGGTAAATCCCGGTAAGGCGGGGCAAACCTCAGTCCTGAGTCTAGGCAAATCCCATTTGGTGGGGAAAACCTTAGCGAGGATGTTGAGTCCGTAAGAGGGGTGTATGTAACACCCTATATTAGTATTAGAAGTCCCACATCGGCAAAACACAGGAGAGATGCTGGGTATATAAGTAAGGAGGCCTTACTCTCTAGTGACGTATTTTAAAGCCGTGCGAGTCTAGGCCCAGAGCGGATAATATCACTAGTGAGTTGGGTTATTACAAATGGTATCAGAGCATCAGGTTCAAGAGTCCTAGGATATCTGAAAGCCGCATTAAGTAGAGTCTCTTTCATAGGTGTGAAGCGCTCCACACTTATGAGAGGGAGGCTACGAGATGTTTTAGAAAAAACTTTACTTCTTTCATGATCAATATTGTACGATAGAGTTTAACTTTATTACTCCTCCCTAATCCAATCTTTATGCATTTCAGATCATGCGTCCTTGCCGAGACAACACCCGAAATGCTAATCCTCCAGTTCAGGACCACGAGGTCACTAATAAGGAGTTCAGGAACGCCATTCAGATGCTAGCACACGCGATGAACAACCAGGCTAATCAGCAAGAACCTATTCCTGCTAACCCTCATAGTGGGACAACTGCTTCCAGAGTTTGAGACTTCGTTCATATGAATCCGCCAGAGTTTTTGGGGTCTAAGGTTGAGGAGGATCCACAAAATTTCATAGATGAGGTAAAGAAGATTTTGGAGGTGATGCAGGTTACTGGTTTTGATGGTGTTGAGCTAGCCTCTTATTAGCTCTAAAATGTGGCTCACATTTGGTGTACTCAATGGAAGGATGCCAGGGGAAGGTATGTAGCTCATGTGGCTTGGGAGTGCTTTGAGGGAGTGTTTCTTGATAGGTTCTTCCCTAGAGAGTTGAGGGAGGCTAAGGCTGAAGAGTTTATGAATTTGAGGCAAGGATCAATGTTAGTCCAGGAGTATGGATTGAAGTTCACTCAGCTTTCTAGGTATGCTCCATCGATGGTGGACGATTCAAGGGCCCAAATAGGCAAGTTCATTTATGGGGTATATGACTTGGTGAAAATAGAGTGCAGGACCGTTATGTTATTGAGGGATATGGATATCTCTAGGTTCATAACACATGCTCAGCAGATTGAGGAAGATAAGTTGAAGGAGATGGCAAGGGAGAACAAGAGGGTCAGAACAGAGAATTCGGGTTTCAGCCATCAGAGGTCCGGAGGTGGACACTGGTCTTTGTTTCATAAGAGGTTATCAGGACCTGCACCATCATCAGCTAGTGCTCCTACTCAGGGGTACAGACCTAGGCATGATCAGGCAGATAGGGCACCAGGCCCTCGTTCTCAGGGGAGTGTCGCAAAGAGGACTCCCTATCCTAGTTGCAACAAGTGTGGTAAAAGTCACCTGGGAGAGTGTCGCCTTGGCTCAGAGGGATGTTTTGGATGTGGACAGCTGGGGCATAGGATTAGGAATTGTCCCTCAGCCAGACAGGGCAGTGGAGGTGGCAAGGCTCAGGGTGCTACTTTATCTGTAATGATCGGATCCGTCATTATTTCAGGAACCATGACGTCGTAAAATTTCGAGAACAATTTAAAATATTTTTTGGTATTAAGTGGGGTGACGTAACAGAAAATTTTAGATTTTTGAAAAATATCTAAGCTGACGTCACTCTGCTATAGCGGTGTTTTATCCGCTATAGCAGAACTGCTATAGTGGAAAGCCATCCGCTATAGCAGAATGACGGGAGGAAGTAGCCTCATAATGGGATTTTAATAAAAGATTTCTCTTCCTCAGTTGGGAAACATACAAGAGTTTCTCCAAAAACCCTCCTAAGCTGCTCCAAGGCTTGGAAGCCATGAGAAAGAGGGATTATGGCTGAAGGGACATGGAACAATGGATTTCAGGATCGTCATTCAGCCGGGAATGCCTTCACGGAGCTAAAAACGCATCCTTGCAGCTTCTTGGCGTCTAGGTAGGCTAGGTTTTCACTTTTGAGTAGATAGACCTGTTTACATTTGTACTTATTGTATAGTTGAAAAGGAGAATCCATGATTAGGCTTCCGGACATGGAGTCTGGTTGATTCGCTGTTGGTTATGTGTGAACTAGAAATCGATTGGATTGAATGGTGGGAGGATGAAATATATTTTGGGCTGTTCATGTTGTCTTGGTATGGTGAAATAACAGGATTTCAGGGACTAGGATGTCGGGAAGGTTTGGGGAACCAAAAAATGCTTGGGTAACTAAATAGGTAATAAAAATAGGGAAATTCTTAGATACGGTTCGGGCATATGAGTAGAATAATAAGGAGTGTCTGAATCACCAAAGTTAAGGGGTGGTTTCCCATTTTGTAACTAACTTCCTAAAGGTTCGGGATCAATGTAGTTACTAAGATGTGTTAACAAGGGGTGGATGGGATTTAGTCTTCAGACGGGAGTCAGGGCTAAGTTATGTACCCAGGGAAAGGATAGGTGATGGTTATTGATTCCTGTATGCATTGTATGTTTGTGTACTTTGGTCTAAGTATTGTATGTGTTGCATGTTTAGGGAATGATTAGGAATGTCTAAGAGTCCTCTTTCCAGTCTTGTGAAATGAACTAGGTGTTATTGCTTGTTGTTTTACAAGTGTTGATTGTTCATTATTTGTGACTGTGGATTTATGTGACATTCAGTTGGCTCGGGTACCACGCCTGGTACGGGTATACTAACGGTTGTCTCGGGTACCACGCCTGGTATGAGTATACTAACGGTTGGCTCGGGTACCACGCCTTGTACGAGATATACTAACAGTTGGCTCGAGTACCATGCCTGGTACAGGAAATACTAACTGGCTGGCTTGGGTACAACTCCTGGTATGGGTTTACTTATTGCATTTTGCATTTGATTTGGTTCTATGAGTGGAACGGGCTATTTTTATAAATTGTGATATTGTATTTTTGTCCTTGAGAGGCCGGGTTGTTATATTGATCTGTGAGTTTGGTCTTGGTGTAGACCGGGGTGTTATGTTACATGGTGAGTTGGTCTTGGGTTAGACTGGGTTGTATGTTTTACACTTAGGTGTTGTCTAGAGGGGATCCAGGGTGGGTCCGGGATATGTAATGGGGTATAATTATTATTTATTATGGATTGTTGACCATGGTTATAAAAGTGGATCACAGGTGACTAGTAAGCTAGGTCAATGACTGAGAGTCAGGTGTCGTACTACTAGCTGGTATTGCCACGTTTGAGAATTATCTAGGGAACCTTATGGGGTCCAGATACTCTTGAGTAGCACCATGAGGGTAGTGGGTTTGGATTGACACGAACTGGGTCATTTTCGGATGCATAATCATGGGGGTTGACTAGGATAATGGAGATGCAGTCAAGGTTGGATTTAGTGGTTGGGAAGTCTAAGGTTAGTGTGACTTGGGAAGTTTAAGGCTAGTGTGACTTGGGAAGTCTAAGGCTAGTGTGACTTGGGAAGTCTAAGGTTAGTGTAACTTGGGAAGTCTAAGGTTAGTGTGACTCAGAAGTCTTGAGAGTGAGGGAGTTGGCAGCGGAAGGAACATGAAGGGTCGAGGTTTGGATTGTAGTTAGAAGGGTGATGCGATGTTAGAGGATGGAGCTATATTGGTTATTTTCATGCTTTCTCTGATTTTCTTATATGATGGTATGAGTGGATTCGAGTCGACCGATGATGCCTACCAGTATGTGTGTTTGTACTGATTCTTATCTTGCTATACCTTTTTGATATTATCTGGTTGCACGGTTGGTGATGTTTCATAGTTACATGATGATGGTGATCTCCAACAACTTCTGTCCTTCGATTTCATGACGAAAGTTATGTCTCTTTTACATTTTCTGCGTAAATCCTGTAGTAGCTCCTGTACCTGTTTAGACTAGGTCCTAGAGAGAGTGTTTCAAAAATGTAAAACAGTCTGTATTGTATTTCTTCATAAAGGAGTTTTCCTGAATAAAAAAGTTGTAAAGGTTTTCATGTATCAAAAATGAAGGATTAAGATTATACTTGAGTTTTTCCGTTTTTACCTATTGGACGGGTGGTAAGGGTTCATCTATCTAGGTACATAGAGTAGGCGCTCGCACGGCCCGGTAGGTTGGCTCGTGACATTATCAGCTCCAGCAGGTCGTGCAGCTCAGCAGGGTACCACTTTTGGCACAGGTGGCGGTCAGCCCCAGAACCGTCTTTATGCTATATCATCTCGCCAGGACCAAGAGGACTTGTGACGAGGCTAATATGTATAGGATTTTGTGCTCGTACTCTGTCAAATTCTAGTATAATTTATGATATCGTTCCACAGAGATTGGATGATCTATGCTACAAAATTTGTAATATCTTGACTACTATTTGAGAGAATCAAATTGATAAATTATGAAGTTATTTTTATAGAATACTTAAATTTAAAACAAATCATTTTTAGAAAGATTTATAATTAAAAAGAGTTGGGAATCATTGAATTCACTTGATAATATTATTACAATAAAATCTCAGTCTCCACAAGTATTTTTCTAAAGAATAATTGCTTATTGCTAATACAATTATATTTTGCTCACTAAGAAATAAATAAATAATTAACACTCTGTGAGGTTATGTCAATTAATTAATTTAATTCTAACGACTGTTAAATCAAAATATTTCTCTTGCCTGAATTGTGTTGAAAGGATAAAATACCTCTTGCGATTAGTCTTTAAATCAATAAACTTATTTGAATTAATTCCTCCGCGAGAATTAGAACTGAAAGAAATAAGATAAAACTCCCTTAAATCGTTAAACTTATTTGAATCAACCCCTCCGTGAGAATTAGGATCGAAAGAAATAAATTCAAAGATTTGAAATAATAGATAACTAAAGATTACTTTCACTCTACTATTTTACTCATTAGTTATTATATATTAATTTTGCTCCGTAAAAATTATAAAATTGATATAAAAATAACTTAGAGGTAAAATATGTAGATGTGATAATAATGATTAGTTGAAAACTATCACTCCGGCACAATCTAAAATATAAATAAAATATTTCAGGTCAAGATATTTGAAAACTGAGATAATATTATAAAAATATATCAAACTTCATCAACTATCCCAACAAAAAGAGATTATTTCATTATGGAGCAAGAAAAACTAAATAAAACTAGAAGTACTTTTACTA
Source organism: Jaltomata sinuosa (assembly GCA_003996215.1). Taxonomy (NCBI): domain Eukaryota; kingdom Viridiplantae; phylum Streptophyta; class Magnoliopsida; order Solanales; family Solanaceae; genus Jaltomata; species Jaltomata sinuosa. Next base: position 95,743 of record QJPP01003045.1, read on the forward strand.
CAAGAAAAAGACTAGAATAAAAAACCAAGATTAACTCTTCTCTTCTCCTTAGAAAACTTAAAAAACTAAAAAGAAAGTTGAAATACTAAATGGATGATAGTTGGATGATTTACTTCTACAAACACATGTCTATTTATAGGAAAGTTCCTAGTGGAGGTCTTGGTGAGAATTTAAAAGATAATATCAATATATCATGAGGTCTTGATGAGAAATTGACATGATAATTTATCATGAAATCTTGATGAGATTTTGACATAACAATTATCATAAAACTTTGGTGAGAAATTCAAAGGCCTTGCTATTTCATGATTTTATCTTCCTTGTCCTTGTGTAGTTTTTGATGAATTTGTAGTGGATGCATCTTCCTTCCTTGATTAATATCTTCTTTCTTTCTTTTTTCTTGTTTATCATGTATTTTTCTTCCTGCAAGATTTGTTAGAAATATAGGAGAATTGAATATATTTATTCGTACTTTTATTAAAAATTAGTATTTTTAAATATTAAAATATATGCATAATTTATATTCATCAAATTCCCCCATCCTTGAATTTTTGCTCGTCCTCGAAGAAAAGAATTTTAAAAGAAAAGTAGAAATATAAATATATTTATTGCTACTCTTGTAAAATGAAAATTTAATCAAATTAAATCTATCATGCTTTCAAATTTTATAAATTTTTTATATCTACCAAATCTTTACCTTGTTTCTGCTTTTATTTTCATTCAACAAAAGCGCATCCTTTAGCTTTTTAGGGACTTCTCTGAAATTGATAACTTTATGATCATATGCATTGAGTATTTTTCATCTTTTGTCCATATGCTTGTCCTTTATGTCTATCTCCACTAATGTAGACTAAACACTGATTTTTAAAATCTTTTAGGACTTCTTTTGGCTTATAATATTGGCTGATAGGAAAAATGTTAATATTTGTAGTGACTTGCCTTTTTCAACTTTGGAACAAAAACTTTTATAAGATCATACACTTCACATATTTGCTATTGATGTATCAATATATATTTAGCATTTTATTGTTTTTTTTCTTTCTCTTTTTTATACATAGGATCAATCTTTTTGTTTCATTAATTTTGATTCTTTTTTCGAGATGAGCTCCAAGCTTATTTTTTGAAAAAGGACTTTCAAATCATAAGTATGAATTTGCATATTTAAATTTGAGCATAATTAGGTATCAAAAGAAAGTATTTTTATTTGTTTTTGGCTTTAAAGTGGGTTCTAGGGATATAATATATATTTTTTATTTTTGGTGCAATATTTAGAAAGACTGGGATAAACAAAGAAAGCCTAATTTCATTTTTGAAAAATCAGTGGTGTCTAAGATTTCACCTCGAAAGACATTTGGGGAAAGTTCTAGCATAAAGATTGTAAATGCTACTTGTTTTTGATCATAATACTTCTCAATCTCGAGATGTCCTGTCAAGTGTTTAAGATATTAGTTTTTGCCTTCACAAAAATAAATTCACAAACAAAGAAGTTATATGGTAAATACTAAAAATATACATTTGATATATAATGATGAGATTTTAGTTTTGATAATTAACATTGCACAAGAGGCATACTTAGAATATAATAATATATCGAAAAGAAGAAGATTTTTTTTTGGCTTTCAAATATACAACTGCAGAAGAAAGCTTGAAAGAAACTGCAGATACTCACATCTTTCATAAAAATAAGTCTAATTTTTATAACAAAAGTTAACAAAATTACTTATTCAAATACCATATGTACATAATGATATTTAAAGGATAAGACCAATCAAGGTATATCTTAACAAAAAGATTAACAACACTTAAAAACTTCTCCCATACTTAGATCTTTCATTCTCCTGGATGAAACTATTTCCAACATTCATTAATCATTCATTCATTTCTTGTCAATGGGGTACTATTTTTTAAACATTGACATCTATAAAATTCTCTTCTATTTTATTATTATTTTTTATCTTTTGCTTTTTAAAAAAAAAAAAAAAAACAAAAGAAGAGACAAAAGAAAAAATTACTAAAAATTAAAAAAAAAAAAAAAGTAGTACTACCTAACCCCCACGTGGGTTGATCTTTCTTTTTGGATAACATTTTCATATCCCTAAATATAGGGATGTGACAACTTTTTTGTTTTTTTTAGAATTTTCATTTAATTAATTTTTTTTTCAATTTTTATTTTTTTATTGTTTTTAATTAAAAAAAGATGAATAAAATAAAGTGATGATACATAAAATTAACAAACAAAAACAAAAGAAAGTAACAAAAGAAAGAAATAACAAAAAGAAAAAAGGAAATAGTACTACATGTACTACCTAACCCCATGTATGTTTGGATTTTTTTGGGGTTAAAATTTGCGTATCCCTAAATGTAGGGATGTGACATATTTTTTTTTAATTAAAAAATAATAATAATTAAAATAATTATAATAATAAAATATATATTTTCTTAATCACATAAGAATATCAAATTACTTTAATATTTTAGCAAATTATTTTTGGTTTAAATATAAACCAAAATAAATTTACATGTGCCAACATATGAGTTGCATTATTAAATGGTTAATCAATCAGTTATTTAGGCATACCGATCATCATGGAGTTACTCCTGAGTAGATGACTCTATTTTTGTAGATGCCGTCATGAGATGTTCTGGTTGTACAATAATTTTGATATTGACTAAATTAATTGATTAAACATTTAATTATTCAAATTTATATTGGACTTACAAGGATCCATTGCTTTACCCTCAATGGCTACGGGAAAGAAAGGAATCATAGTTCTGAGTTTAATATCATCAGCTCGACTTATTGATTGTGGACTTCATCAGTCTATCAAAGTAACTGATGATTGTTGCTCAAAATGCCCTCCAAAGTACAATTTTAACTTGTGACCGTTTACCTTAAACTTGTCTCCTCCATTGGTCTGCTGAATTTCAGTTGTTCCATATGGAGTAACATCTGTAACATTGTAAGAACCTGTCCACCTTGATTTCAATTTTCCTGAAAACAACCTGAGTCTGCTATTGTAAAGAAGTACTTGATCTCCATTTTAATTTTTTTTTTTTGAATTTGATAGTCATGTCATTTTTTATTTTTTCTTTAAAAATCTTGTCATTTTCATAAGCTTTCAATCTTAGTTCTTCCAAATCATTATTTTGAGAAAATTTATTTTTACCAATAGAATTAAACTCAAAGTTTAAATGTTTAATGCTTTTAATGCCCAAAAAATTTAATGTTCTAATTCAACAGGAAGATGGCAAGCTTTTCCAAAGACTAATCTATATGAGGTAGTACCAATTGGCGTCTTGAACGCCATTCGATATGCCCATAATGCATCATCTAACTTTAGAGCCCAATCTTTTCTTGAAATTTCAACCGTTTTTTCAAGTATTCTTTTTAATTCGCAGTTGGAGACCTCAACTTGCCCTTGGGTTTGAGCATGATATGGTGTTCCTGTTTTATCAGTCACATCGTATTTTGATAGTAATGTAAAAAATTGTCTATTCATGAAGTGAGTCCCTTGATCACTAATGATGACTCGTGGTGTGTCAAATCTTGTAAAAATATTTTTTCAAAGAAAATTACACATCGTTCGAGCATCTTTTTTCTTTGTGGGAATGGTTTCAACCCATCTTGAGACATAATCCACAGCCACAAGAATATATTCAAAAGAATGAGATAAAGAAAAAGGACCCATGAAATCTATTCTCAGACATCAAATATTTCACATACACGTATTGACTATAATGACATCTCATCTCTTTTGCTGATATTACCTATTTTTTGACACTTATCACATCATGCGACGTATGTACGTGAATCTTTGAAAAGTGTTGGTGTCATGATCCAACCTATCGGGTCCTGCGGGCGCCTACTCTATGTCCCTAGATAGACGAACCCTTACCACCCGTCTAACAGGTAAATGCAGAAAAACTCAATATAACCATAAAACCTTCATTTCTGATACATGTAAACCTTTACAATCTTTTATTCAGGAAAATATCTTTATGAAAATACAATAGGTACCCTCCCTAGGACCTAGTCTAAAACAAGTACAAGAGCTACTACATGATTTATATAGAAAATGTAATGAGACACAACTTCCGTCATGAAATTAAAGGACAGAAGCTGCTGTAGATCACCCTCGTCATGTACCTATGAAACATCACCAACCCTGCAACCAAACTATACCCAAAAAGGTATAGCAAGAGTAGAATTAGTACAAACACACGTATAGGCATCATCAGTCGACATGAATCCACTTATACCATCATATAAGAAAATCAGGGAAAGCTTGAAAATAACCAATATAGCTCCATCCTCCAACATAGCATCACCCTTCTAACTACAATTCAAACTCAACCCTTCCTGTTCCTTTCCGCTGCCGACTCCCTCACTCTCAAGACTTCCAAGTCACACTAATCTTAGACTTCCCAAGTCACACAATCCTTAGACTTTCCAACTCACCTTAGCCTTAACCCAACCACTAAATCCAACCCAGACTGCCTCTCTATTTTCCTAGTCAACCACCCATGACTATGCATCCATGTCACGACCCAGTCCAAGTCAATCCAGATCCACTACCCTCATGGTGCTACTCAAGAGTATCTGGACCCCACTAGGGTCCCTAGACAATTCCCCAACGTGACAATACCAGCTAGAAGTATGACACCTAACTCTTAGTCATTCCCCTAGCTTACTAGTCACCTGTGATCCACTTTTATAACCATGGTCAAAAATCCACAATAAACAATAATTATACCTCATTACATATCCCGGAACCATCCTGGATCCCCTCTAGACAACACCTAAATGTCAAACATATAACCCGGTCTACCCATGATCGAACTCACAATATAGTATAATACCCCGATCTACAACAAAACCAAACTCACAGATCAATATAACAACCCGGCCTCTCAAGGACCACAATGCAATATCACAATTTATAAACATAGCCCGGTCCACTCATGGAACCAATTATCAAAATGCAGCAATGCAATAAATAAACCCATACCAGGCGTGGTACCCGAGCCAACCGTTTGTATATACCATACCAAGAATGGTACCCAAGCCAACTGTTAGTATACTCGTACCAGGCGTGGTACCCGAGCTAACCGAATGTCACATAAATCAACAGTCACAAATAATAAACAATCAACACTTGTAAACCAACAAGCAATAACACCTAGTTCATTTCACAAGACTAAAAATAGGACTTTTGGATATTCCTAAATCATTTCCTAAGCAATACAAACCATAAAAATAATTAGACAAAGGTACATAAACATACAATGCATACAAGAATCAATAACCATCACCTACCCTTTCCTCGAGTACATAACTTAGCCCTGACTCCCGTCCGAAGACTAAATCCCATCCACCCCTTGTTAACACATCTTAGTAACTACATTGATTCTGAACTTTCCCGAAATTAGTTACAAAATGGGAAACCACTCCTTAACCTTGGTGATTCAGACACTCCTTATTATTCTACTCATATGCCCAAACCTTATCTAATAATTTCCCCATTTTTATTACCCCTTTTAGTTACCCAATCATTTTCCGGTTCCTCGAACCTTCCTGACATCCTAGTCCCTGAAATCCTGTCATTTCACCATACCAAGACAACATGAACAACCCAAAAATATATTTCATCCTCCCACAATTCAATTCTATCGATTCCTAGTTCACACATAACCAACACTGAATCCACCAGACTCCGTGTCCGGAGGCCTAATCATGGATTCTCCTTTTCAACTATACAATAAGTACAAATGTAAACTGGTCTATCTACTCAAAAGTGGAAACCTAGCCTACCTGGACACCAAGCAGCTGCAAGGATGCGTTTCTGGCTCCGTGAAGGCGTTCCCGGCTGAATGACGATCCTGGAATCTGTTATTTCATGCCCCTTCAGCCATAATCCCTCCTCCTCATGGCTCCCAATCCTTGGAGCAGCTTAGGAGGTTTTTTGGAGAAACCCTCGTATGTTTTCCCAACTGAGGAGGAGAAATCTTTTATTAAAATCCCGTTCTGAGTCTACTACCTCCCGTCATTTTGCTATAGAGGCCATCCGCTATAGCGGATAAAATACTGCTATAGCATAGTGACATCATCCTGGATGATTTCCAAAAATGTAAAAATTTTCGTCACATCACCCCACTTAATACCAAAAATTTAAATCATTCTCAAAATTTCGCGATGTCGTGGTTCCTGAAATAATGACGGGTCTGGTCATTACAACAGATACCAATATACCCATCATTCATCCCTGAACGATCCCAAAATCAAGAAAATGAAAAGAACTAGTTCGGGACCCTCAGTGTCCCAAATGACCGCATAACTTGCGAACCTACGTGAATTAGCAAACCTTCCCTCAATTAGTCGCACCAATTTGAAGGAAATCAAATGATCCCACTCCCTCATAGAATTTTTGAATTACCCATGAATATTTTTTCACGTGGCCTTCCCGAGTACCCAAGAAATTTGGGGTCTTGTGTCATGTCGGAATGGACAAATTTGAAAAGACTCAGGAGAATTTTTCCTTTCCCAAAAACTAATTTGCGTCTACTGTAGCAGACATTATATCTCCATAGCGCTTCCACTATAGCGGACTGTCAACCGCTACAACGGTTGACATCAGGTTGAAATAGGGAGAAACGGATTCCACCCCTCATTCTCTCCATATTCCTTCCGAAAATACCACATTCTCTCCCGATCAACCCACTCTCGACGTTGGAATTTTCAAGTAAGAATCCTTTCTACTTGTTCCCTTACTTCCTTGCACGAATTTAGACATGATTTTGGTAGAAACCACGGATTTGGGGTATACATTGTAGTGGGTTTTGAACTTGAACTTTAGGTTAGATTTTTGTTGGATTCCTGAAGCATGGATTCTCCCCTTACGTTTACAGTGCCTCCAAGGCATTATGGGCGTAAGGATTACACTATTTTTGGCCAAAAATGGGCCAAAATGGGGTGGGAGGTGAAGGGTTGTTCTTGAATAAACTTGCAATTTGGATGGAATTTAGGGGTTATAATGCCCAAATTTTTGTAGAAAACAGTAATAGAATACTTTAGAAGCACTGATCTGAACTTGGATTGTTAAAAATGGAGTTTTGGGTCAAGGGCGCCATTGTTTTACCCCTTGAAGCTTCTGGAACGATGAATACCGCCATAGTGGTTGGACTCTGCTCTTGCGATTTTGCTACGACAGATATTTTTCTGCTATGGCGGACGATCGTCCGCTATAGCGGAAGGCCGCGAACCAGTAGCTCCCTAATCTGACACTTAGAAGAATTTTCCCCCTTTTTGTTAATCCCTTATTCCTTATCGAGTTCTAATCCAGTTTTCTTGCTATATTACAGGTTCTACTTCCAATGGCTGAAGGACAATTACCCGTGTATCCTTATGAGCATTTCCTCGAAGAAGCTAGCCGAGAGAGGTTCATGGATTACCAGAGATTGGGTTTTTTCTATGAGAGGGGGTGTAAGGAGACATGTGTGGATGGAAAAGCAGTTGCCTTCCATCGCAGAGTGTGAGAGTTCGGTTGGGAGTCTTTGCTAGTAGCTCCTCCTACCGCACAGACAGGTTGGGTACGGGAGTTCTATGCCATACTTACTACCGTCCTTTGGAATGATCCCAACCCCACTATCTGAATCCGATGGGTGGATGTCTTTGTGGACACTCAGACTATCAATGAGGTTCTAGGAGTGCCTCACGTCTGTAATGCTGCATACGGGGCCAAGTCTAGACCTTGGGACATGATATGGTTAAGAGATACTTTGGTAGATGCAGAGTTTAGAGATCAGGTCTACTGGCCCAGTCCCGAGGGCATCACTAGTGCTTACTTCTCTGCTGATGCTAGGAGGTGGTTAATCTTGGTATCCCAGAGAATCCGCCAATCAGACAACAAGACTGATGTGACCTATGCCCGGTCCCTGGTGATTGCTTGTGCCATGCCGGGAATCATCATGAATGTGGGGGAATAAATCATCTTCGAATGGAAGGAATTCTACCGGGGTCATAGGAAGGGCCCCTACCTTACGGGCTTGGTGTCTGAATTGTGCAGGCGGGTTGGAGTGCCTGAGAACCATACTGACTTGGAGGTGGCTATGGATGACCCCTTCAACCCTGTCCAGGTGAAGGTAGTCTCTAAGAAAAAGAGAAAGGTGGATGAAGCAGGGAGAAGTCATCCGGTCGAGAAGGCTGACGATGATGATGATGATGATGACACCCCTGCCCCTTCCCAGCCTCATCCCCCGATCACTAGCACCCAGCTAAAGGAGACCTTGGCCGCTGTCCGGAGGTTCAGGAAGAGCACCACCGATGGAGGTACAGCCCCGCCCCTTCTGCTCAGGAGTTTGCAGCACTCCGCAGGGAGTTAGAGGAGGAGAAGAAGAAAAGGCGCTCCCGGGACCACATGTTTGATCAGATGTGGAAGACCGTCAAGGTCATATTCTCTTGCGTTGCCCCGGGCCAAGAGGTTACCATTTTTGAGCCCGAGGATAGGCAGGAGTTCCCCTACCTGAGCGATGATGAGGCTTAGGACCTCCCCTCCCCCCTTTACCTTCAGACATTTACAGTTTTTTGGGTTTTTCCCCCGTTTGGGGCTAATTAAGACAATGTTCCCTTTCCCCTTTTTCCCTTCACTTTGAAGCACGTGGATGCTAGTTTCAGACGCTATTTCCCTTTTTATGCAATACTAGATTAGTTCTTTAGCTAATTTCCTTGTTTAGCTAATGACCCTCAGCAGACTCAACATTCATATCAAGGTAACCAAGTACATGCAATTCAAGTAGGTCCTACAAACACAGTAATACACAACATTTCCACTTCAAGCCACAAAAAATCAAGTCACATAAATTTACTTGCTATCCATATTCATGGATGACCAATAGCAGGTTATCCATGTTTCACCACAGCCTCTCAGGCCAGATACCAATTGGAACCTTCCCGGTTCCAACTTCTCTTGTTTGCCTTATCGCAATCGGAGTACAATGACCTCCTTCATTTTGTTGAGATACTAATTGGGACCGAGAGATACCAATTGGACTCAACCCATACAAGCAAGTAAACAAACCGCACGAAAAAATGAAAGAAGGGAGATATTTCCTAGAATGTTTCATAGTTTCCGAAAGATTAGATGTGGACGTCAACACTCCAATCCGTAGGACTCTATTCGATATTTTGCTCTTGTACTGGGAGATGGTAACCTAGGCTCGGATACCATCTGTCACGACCCAACCTATTGGGCCGTGCGGGTGCCTACTCTATGCCCCTAGATAGACGAATCCTTACCACCCGTCTAACAGGTAAATGTGGGAAAACTCAATATAACCATAAAACCTTCATTTCTGATACATGTAAACCTTTACAATCTTTTATTCAGGAAAACATATTTATGAAAATACAATAAGACCATTTTGCAACTTTAAAATACCCTTTCTAGGACCTAGTTTAAAACAGGTACAAGAACTACTACTGGATTTATATAGAAAATGTAATGAGACACAACTTCCGTCATGGAATCGAAGGACAGAAGCTGCTGGAGATCACCCTCGTCATGTACCTATGAAACATCACCAACCCTGCAACCAGACTATACCCAAAAAGGTATAGCAAGAGTAGAATCAGTACAAACACAGTACTGGTAGGCATCATCAGTCGACACGAATCCATTCATACCATCATATAAGAAAATCAGGGAAAGCATGAAAATAACCAATATAGCTCCATCCTCCAACATTGCATAACCCTTCTAACTATAATTCAAACTCAACCCTTCCAGTTCCTTTCCACTGCCAAATCCCTCACTCTCAAGACTTCAAAGTCACACTAATCTTATCCTTACCAAGTCACACAATCCTTAGACTTCCCAAGTCACCTTAGCCTTAACCCAACCACTAAATCCAACCCTGACTGCCTTTCTATTTTCCTAGTCAACCACCCATGACTATGCATCCATGTCACAACCCATTCCTTGTCAATCCAAACCCACTACCCTTATGGTGATACTCAAGAGTATCTAGACCCCACTAAGGTCCCTAGACAATTCCCCAATGTGACAATACCAGCTAGTAGTACGACACCTGACTCTCAGTTATTCCCCTAGCTTACTAGTCACCTGTGATCCACTATTATAACCATGGTCAACAATCCAAAATAAACAATAATTATACATTATTACATATCCCGGACCTATCCTGGATCCCCTCTAGACAACACCCCGATCTACACCAAGACCAAACTGACAGATCAATATAACAACCCGACCTCTCAAAGACCACAATGCAATATCACAATATATAAATATAGCCCGGTCCACTCATGGAACCAATTATCAAAATACAATAATGCAATAAATAAACCCATACCAAGCGTGATACCCGAGCCAACCAGTCAGTATTTCCCATATCAGGCGTGGTACCCGAGCTAACCGTTAGTATATCCCCTACCAGGCGTGGTACCCAAGTCAACCGTTAGTATAATCATACCAAGCGTGGTACCCAAGCCAACCGAATGTCACATAAATCCACAGTCACAAACAATGAACAATCAACACTTGTAAACCAATAAGCAATAACACCTAGTTCATTTCACAAGAATGAAAACAGGACTTTTAGACATTCCTAAAACATTTCCTAAGCAATGCAAACCATACAAATACTTAGACAAAGGAACATAATCATACAATGAATACAGGAATCAATAACCATCACCTACCCTTTTCCCGGGTACATAACTTAGCCCTGACTACCGTCTGAAAGACTAAATCCCATCCACCCCTTGTTAACACATCTTAGTAACTACATTGATTCCGAACCTTCCCAAAATTAGTTACAAAATGGGAAACCACCCCTTAACCTTGGTGATTCAGACACTCCTTATTATTCTACTCATATGCCCAAACCTTATCCAAGAATTTCCTCATTTTTATTACCCCTTTTAGTTACCCAATCATTTTCTGATTCCCTGAACCTTCTTGACATCCTAGTCCCTGAAATCCTATCATTTCACCATACCAAGACAACATGAACAACTCAAAAATATATTTCATCCTCCCACCATTCAATTCAATCGATTCCTAATTTACACATAACCAACACTGAATCCACCAGACTCCGTGCCCGAAGGCCTAATCATGGATTCTCCTTTTCAACTATACAATAAATACAAATGTAAACAGGTCTATCTACTCAAAAGTGGAAACCTAGCCTACCTGGATGCCAAGCAGATGCAAGGATGCATTTTTGGCTCCATGAAGGATTTTCCGGGTGAATGACGATCCTGGAATCTGTTGTTCTGTGCCCTTTCAGCCATAATATGTCCTTCTCATGGCTCCCAAGCCTTGGATCATCTTTAGAGGGTTTTTGGAGAAACCCTCATATGTTTTCCCAACTGAGGAGGAGAAATCTTTTATTAAAAATCCTGTTATGAGGCTACTTCCTCCCATATTTCTGCTATAGTGGATGGCCTTCCGCCATAGCGGTTCTGTTATAGTAGATAAAATACCACTATAGTGAAGTGACGTCAGCCCGGATAATTTCCAAAAATCTAAAATTTTCCGTCACGTCACCCCACTTAATACCAAAAATATTTTAAATCATTCTCAAAATTTTATGATGTCGTGGTTCCTGAAATAACGATGGGTCCGGTTGTTACAGCGGGTCTGGTCTGCTATAATGATTGACAACAGGTTGAAATAGGGAGAAATGGATTCCACCCCTCATTCTCCCCATATTCCTTCCAAAAATACCACATTCTCTCCCAATCACCTCGCTCTCGATGTCAAAAGTTTTAGGTAAGAATCATTTCTACTTGTTCCCTTACTTTCTTGCACGAATTTAGACATGATTTTGGTAGAAAACAAGGATTTGGGGTATACATTGTAGTGGGTTTTGAACTTGAACTTTAGGTTGGATTTTTGTTGGATTCCCGAAGCATAGATGCTCCCCTTACATTTATAGTGCCTCCAAGGCTTTATGGGCGTAAGGATTACACTATTTTTGGCAAAAAATGGGGTGGGAGGTGAAGGGTTGTTCTTGAATAAACTTGTGATTTAGACAGAATTTAGGGGTTATAATTCCCAAATTTTTGGAGAAAACAGTAATAAAATACTTTAGAAGCACTGATCTGAACTTGGATTGTTAAAAATGGAGTTTTGGATCAGGGACGCCATTGTTGTACCCCTTGAAGATTCTGGGACGATGAATATCACTATAGCGGTTGGATTCTGCTATTGCGGTTTCGCTACGATGCATATTTTTCTACTATGGCGATTTTGCTATGGCGTATGATCATCTGCTATAGCGGAAGGCCGTGAACCAGTAGCTCCCCAAGCTGACACTTAAGAAGAATTTTCCCCCTTTTTTCTTAATCCTTTATGCCTTATCAGGTTCTAATCCAGTTTTCTTGCTACATTACAGGTTCTACTTCCAATGGCTGAAGAACAATTTCCCATGTATCCTTATGAGTGTTTCACTGACAAGATAGTCGGGAGAGGTTTATGGATTACCAGAAACTGGGTTTTTTCTATGAGAGGGGGTGCAAAGCGACAAGTATGGATGGAAAAGCAGCCGCCTTCCACCGTAGAGTGCGAGAGTTCGGTTAGGAGTCCTTGCTAATAGCTCTTCCTCCCGAACAGACAGGCTGGGTACGGGAGTTCTATGCCATACTTCCTACCATCCTTTGAGATGATCCCAACCCCACTATCCAAATTAGTTGGGTGGATGTCCCTATGGACGCTTAGACTATCAATGAGGTGCTAGGAGTGCCTCACGTATCCAATGCTGCATACGAGGCCAAGTCTAGACTTTGGGACATGACATTGTTAAGAGATAATTTAGTATATGCAGAGTTGAGAGATCAGGTCTACTGCCCCAGTCCCGAGGGCATCACTAGTGCTTACTCCTCTGCTGATGATAGGAGGTGGTTAAATTTGGTATCCTGGAGAATCTGCCCCTTGGGCAACAAAACTGATGTGACCTATTCCTGTACCCTGGTGATTGCTTGTGCCATGCCGGGAATCATCATGAATGTGGGGTAACAAATCATCTCCGAGTGAAAGGAATTCTACCGGGGTCATAGAAAGGGCCCCTACCTTCTGGGCTTGGTGTCTGAATTGTGCAGGCGAGTTGGAGTGCCTAAAGACCATACTGACTTAGAGGTGGCTATGGATGACCCCTTCGACCCTGTTCGGGTGAAGGTAGTCTCTAAGAATAAGAGAAAGATGGACGAAGCAGGAAGCAGTCAGCCGGTCGAGGAGGCCGACGATGATGATGATGACACCCCTGTCCCTTTCCAGCCTCATTCCCCGATCACTAGCACCCAGCTAGAGGAGACCTTGACCACTGTCCAGAGGTTCACGGAGAGCACCGCCGCTGGAGGTACAACCCCTCCCCCTTCTGCTCAGGAGTTTGCAGCACTCCAGAGGGTGTGAGAGGAGGAGAAGAGGGAAAGGCGCTCCTGGGACCGCATGTTTGCCCAGATGTGGAAGACCGTCAAGGTCATGTTCTCTTGCGTTACCCCGGGCCAAGAGCTTCCCACTCTGGATCCTGAAGATAGGCAGGAGTTCCCCTTCTTGAGCGATGATGAGGCTTAGGACTTCCCCTCCCCCTTTTACCTTCAGACATTTACAATTTTTTGGGTTTTCCATTTGGGGATAATTAAGACAATGTTCCCTTTCCCCTTTTTCCCTTCGCTTTGAAGCATATGGATGCTAGTTTCAGACGCTATTTCCCTTTTTATGCAATACTAGATTAGTTCTTTAGCTAATTTCCTTGTTTTTCCTATCAATTCATAGCTTACTATTGCATTTTGAAGTCCCGAGATTGAATGAAAAACAAGGGAAAATAGGGCAGGTGTTCTGCCCCGCATCACTCTGCTATGGCGGTTGCACTCCACTACAGTAGAACCGCTATAGTGGAGAAAATACTGCTATAGCAGGAGCACCATAGCGTTGTCGTCCTCTATGGCGGTCCTGATGGTAACAGTCCAAAAATTGGACTTTTCAGCAAAGTTTGCTCGTTCCCTTTCCCGGGTTATCATTGTCTAGTCTTGTCGATCCCGCCATGGTCTTAGACTACCCCCAAGACCATTCCTGGCAATGCACATATCAAAACTCAGCATCAGAAAATCACCAATCACAAAAGATTTACAAAGGACAATCGTTCCCAGCAATACCTTCCCTCTATTACACATGAATAACTCCCTTGTTCCCATGGTTCCCAACCAAGTCCCGACCGTCCTGAAACCAAAGTTTCCCTACAGTCATAATTTCCATCCCCTTATCATCTTAACTAATGATAAGTCCTTTTCAATATGTGATACAAATTTTTTCAATCAATACATTTAGCAGTTATGCAAAGACCCAAGATACACTACTTTAACTTATGACCCTCTGCAGACTCAATATTCATATCAAGGTAACCAAGTACACGCAATTCAAGTAGGTCCGACAAACACAGTAATAAACAACATTTCCACTTCAGGCCACAGAAAATAAAGTCACATAAATTTACTTGCTATCCGTATTCATGGATGACCAATAGCCGGTTATCCATGTTTCACCACAGCCTCTCAGGCCAGATACCAATTGGAACCTTCCCAGTTCCAACTTCTTTTGCTTGTCTTATCGCAACTGGAGTACAATGACCTCCTTCACTTTGTTGAGATACCAATTAGAATCAAAAGATACCAATTGGACTCAACCCATACAAGAAAGTAAACAAACTGCACGAAAGAATGAAAGAAGGGAGATGTTTCCTAGAATGCTTCATATTTCCCAAAGATTAGATGTGGACGTCAACACACCAATCTGTAGGACTCTATTTGATATTTTTCTCTTATACTGGAAGATCGATAACCTAGGCTCTGATACCATCTGTCATGACCCAACCTACCGGGCCGTGCGAGTGCCTACTCTATGCCCCTAGATAGACGAATCCTTACCACCCGTCTAACAGGTAAATGTGGGAAAACTCAATATAACCATAAAACCTTCATTTCTGATACATGTAAACCTTTACAATCTTTTATTCAGGAAAACATATTTATGAAAATACAATAAGACCATTTTGCAACTTTAAAATACCCTTTCTAGGACCTAGTTTAAAACAGGTACAAGAACTACTACAAGATTTATATAGAAAATGTAATGAGACACAACTTCCGTCATGGAATTGAAGGACAAAAGCTGCTGGAGATAACCCTCGTCAGGTACCTATGAAACATCACCAACCCTGCAACCAGACTATACCCAAAAAGGTATAGCAAGAGTAGAATCAGTATAACCACACATACTGGTAGGCATCATCGGTCGACCCGGATCCACTCATACCATCATATAAGAAAATCAGGGAAAGCATGAAAATAACCAATATAGATCAATCCTCCAACATCGGATCACCCTTCTAACTACAATTCAAACTCAACCCTTCCTGTTCCTTTCCGCTGCCAACTCCCTCACTCTCAAGACTTCTGGTCGCACTAATCTTAGACTTCCCAAGTCACACAATTCTTATACTTCCCAAGTCACCTTAGCCTTAAACCAACTACTAAATCCAACGCTGACTGCCTCTCCATTTTCCTAGTCAACCACCCATGACTATGCATCGATGTCACGACCTAGTCCCTGTCAATCCAGACCCACTACTCTCATGGTGCTACTCAAAAGTATCTGGACCCCACAAGGGTCCCTACACAATTCCCCAATGTGACAATACCAGCTAGTAGTACGGCACCTGTCTCTCAGTCATTCCCCTAGCTTACTAGTCACCTGTGATCCATTTTTATAACCATGGTCAACAATCCACAATAAACAGTAATTATACCTCATTACATATCCTGGACCACCTTTTATCCCCTCTAGACAACACCTAAGTGTCAAACATACAACCTAGTCTACCCCAAGACCAAACTCGCAATATAATATAACACCCCGGTCTACACCAAACCCAAACTCACTGATCAATATAACAACCTGGTCTCTCAAGTACCACAATGCAATATCATAATTTATAAACATAGATCGGTCCACTCATGGAACCAATTATCAAAATGCAGCAATGCAATAAATAAACCCATACCAAGCATGGTACTCGAGACAACCAGTCAGTATTTCTCGTACCTGGCATGGTACCCAAGCTAATGATTAGTATATCCCATACCAGGCGTGGTACCTGGGCTAACTGTTAGTATACCCATACCAGGCGTGGTACCTAATAAGTCGCTAATCTATCAACTTATTGAGCCTATATCCATGAATTATTTCTATGTTTTGAATAGATTTAGAGGTTCTTGTGGCCTTTATTGATGTCTATGCAGGTACTTTTGATAGATGTTGATAAATAAGGAAATGAACCCAAAAAGAGCTCAAATGGAGTGAAGTGTGAAGTGTTCGAAAAGGCTGATGATTCTGACTGGAGATGCAGTGGTCGTGCAACACGCACAGGCTGAGGTGTGAACTGCACCTCCTCCGTACAAGAGCATAAAGTCACTAAAGAGTCTGTCATGAGGTGCGATCGCTATGCAACACGCACATCCTGAGGTGTGAACCGCACCCTCTTCGCACGGAACTCCCAATTCTAGTTGAATTCACTGGTGCAATCGGAGGTAGCGTGCGACGTGCACATCACAACGTGCGAACCCCATATCTCATCGCACACCGCTCGAAGGGCATTTTTTCTAATTTTTAGTGACATTTTGGGAAACTATAAAAGGCCTATTCAGGCACAATTGTAAATAACTTTTATCATTCTGAATATTTTGAAGACCTTTGAGCTTGGAGACTAAGTTTTCCACCTCCATTGAGAAGAGGGTTTCAATCCAATTCTCTTGGTTAACAATTGTGTACTCAAATTAAAGCTAGAACTAGATATTCATCTCTAATAGAAATGATTTTGAATTACCCAGCTGGTATCTCTTTCTCTCTCACCATAAGTGGCTAAATTCTCTTGTCTAGGGGTGCATTGATGATGGGTGTTTAAGAAATGGGTATGGATGTTATCTATTCTTGATTATAGTTGCTTAATTGACACGGGTCTAACAATTTCACCTAGTTTTAATCCTAAAATTGGTGGTTGCAAACATTAATTTACATTACTTGACTATGTGATTGCTTGAGAAAGGATTTCATAGTTTTGGATGTGGGATTGTTAGTGGGAACTTGGGACTCCACTCAGATTGGAGGCTAGGAATAGCTCTTATCATCGGGTTATCCCATTTAAGGGTCTAAGCTAGAGATAGTGTGACCTTCCAAGCTAGATTGGTTGTTTATTGGTAAAACTGATGATGCTCTAGCTGAGATCATCAGAAATAAGATTGTTGATTGAGAGATAAGCAAGTCTTACTTATGACCAATGTTATTCATGTCACTAAGCAAAAATAGGTATGAATTGGTAATTACCCAAACCCATAATAAAAACCCCATCAGATATGTATTCCTAGTAATCTAGTTAAACTTGATACAACCGCTTTAGTTTTCTTGTTTTTAATTGAATTGCGATTGTAGTAATAACTTTCCCAATTCCCTCCGTCCTTTTACTTGTTGTTTTGAGCAATTACTCTCACCTTGAACTCAATCCATTATAATTGATATATAGCTATCCCAAGTCCCTTGGGTACGACCCCGATACTCGTTGGGTTTATAATTTTTTTTTGCTGCATGATCGTCGTGGCTTCCTAATTGGAGAGCACGATTTGAGCATTCATCAAAAATGGCGCCGTTGCCGGGGACTTGAGTTGATAGATATTTTTGATTGTTGTTTTGAAATCACCTTGATAGTACTTGTTTCTTTTAATTTTATTTGTTGTTTGTGTTTTGATTAAGTAGGCTAGCCTATGAACGAAGCCGATGACAACGAGAGCATTGACAACTTCATGGAAGCCAATGAGGTTGAGCCTATGATGCAAGGGGGTGTAGGTGCAATCCGCCTACCCCTCACGGTGGGAAATGTTGTTTTTCATGTGACTAGCACCATGCTCCACTTAATCCAAATGAAAGGTCTATTTGGTGGAGCAGAACATGAAAATGCCAACTGACATATTAGGAACTTCAGGGAGATTTTCCAACCATACATCATTCAAAACATCTCTCAGGAGTCCATCTGGTTGCGCCCATTTCCTTTTTCCTTGACGGGAGAAGCCACGGTGTGGTTGGAAGAATTGCTGGATGGATCTATAACATCTTGGGCTGAGTTGGTCGAAGTGTTCACTTCGAGATTCTTTCCTCCATCTCGCATGATGCAACTAAGAGATGAGATTACCAACTTTCGGCAACTACCGGATGAACTATTACATGAGGCTTGGTTGCGCTTCAAGAAGAAGCTTGTTTTGTGTCCAAATCATGAGCTATCAGACAATGTATTGCTTCAAAGTTTCTATCGATTGTTGAACTCCTTTAAAAAGACAATGGCCGACAACCTTTGAGGTGACACCTTCATGGATATGCAATTTCCTGTTTCCTCGGCCTTCTTAGAATGGATGACAAAAACCAATCAAGCTTGGTATACCCGAGAGGCAGATTTGCCAATATCAGAATTAGCCCCATCTATCTTGGCAAATGAGATCAGAAAAAGGGTGAAATCTAAGATGGAACGATGGACAAAATGATGAACCAAATCAATCTCGTGGAAAATCATGTCATTGGTGAAAAAGGAGTGAATTCCGTGAATGCATTGGAAATAAAAGCTAATGACAAAGAGCTCATGGATGTTATTGATGGCAAGCTATGTTTTGTGTTGGTGGGTTCTCATCCCGGGTACTATCTCCCAAGGGAAGAGAATCAAGGTTGGA
Source organism: Jaltomata sinuosa (assembly GCA_003996215.1). NCBI lineage: Eukaryota > Viridiplantae > Streptophyta > Magnoliopsida > Solanales > Solanaceae > Jaltomata > Jaltomata sinuosa. The sequence continues at coordinate 114,530 of QJPP01003045.1, forward strand.
TAAGAAATGACCGGGATAAGTATGGTCAACAACACAGCCATCAAAGTCCTTATGTGCCCCTAAACAAAGCTAATCCCTTCTATCAACCGACCACAAGTAACCCTGAACATTCCAAGTTAGAGGACATGTTGTCCTTGGTGCTAAAAAAAGTGGACACAACACACACCGGGGTACATGAGCTTAAAAACAAAGTCTCAACACTTCATAGAACCATGAGTTCTCATTCAACCTCCATCAAGCAACTTGAAGCCCAAATGGATCACCTTTTTATTCAAATGAGTCCGGAGATGAAAACATCGCTTCTTAGTACCGCCACTACCAACTCTAAAGGTGACGTGCATGTCATGGCCATTATTACTAGGAGTGTATGAATAACCGAGGAGATAAGAGGACCCAGTGTAGAACCAATGAAAAAACCAAAGGAGCCTACTATTGAAGTAGGCGAGAGACCAATAGACAAATATAAAGAGGTGGTGCATGAGAATGTGGTCAAAACTCCGGAGGTGAGGGAAGACTTTGGTGCATCAAGTGCCCCAAAAAGTGATAGAAATGACGAATATAAAGAGGAGGTAGAGCCCTCTCCCCAAGTAACCATCGATGATGAGGTAGACCCTCCTCTTGTGAAAAGCATACCTACCACAACTCCCAAAGAACCTCCTCTGTATCCTCATCGGCTAAATAAGAAGAAGGAAGAACAAAAATTTAGCAAGTTTGTTGACATGTTCAGTAAGTTGTCCATAAACATTCCTTTGGTCGAAGCTCTAATGCAGATGCCAGGATACTCCAAATTTATGAAGGAATTACTTAAAAAGAAGAAGGTGGTGTACGTGGGCATGATTGAGATGTCACATAGTTGTAGTGCAGTAATGACTAGCAATGTGTCTACGAAGAGAGAAGACCCATTTGCATTCACCATACCATGTATAATTGGATTGTTTGTATTCTGAAAGGCCTTGTGCGACTTGGGGGCAAGCATAAACTTGATGCCCCTTGTGATTTTCAAGAAGCTAGGATTTGGTATCCCCAAACCTACTTCTATGCGGCTACTCGTGGTAGATAGGTCTATTAAGCGCCCTGTAGGAATCTTGTTTGATGTATTGGTAAAGGTGGACAAAATAATTCTTCCTATAGACTTTGTTATCTTGGAATATGAGGTAGATACGGAGGTGCCCATTATTCTGGGACAACCATTATTGGCTACGGGGAGGGCACTTATTGATGTAGAACTTGGTGAACTCAAATTACGAGTAGGGGATGAGGTAGTGACATTCAATGTTTGCCAACCCACAAGACCTCCAGATGATTTGAGAGTAATATCGGTGATAGAATCGGAGGGGGAGTGGGATGATGCTCTTGGAGAGTGTGAAGTGGGCAAGACGCCCACATTTGATTTATTGCCAAATGAGAAAATTTATGACATGTCTAAGATATTGGTAGAGCAGTTTCACCTCTGGGGATAGGGCCACGCCAACCTGATTGGCATGCCATCCAACAACAGTTGAGAATTGAGGTACTAGTGTCGAGCTGCGACGTAAAATCAAGCGCTTCTTGGGAGGCAACCCAAGTATTTTCTTTAAATTTCTTCACCCTGTTGTTGTTTTTAGTGATTTGCAGGAGTTCATGAAGTGAAAAATTGAACATGGGAAAACAGGGCAAAAAGGGGTTGTGCGGCGGACTGTGCAAACTGCACAAGCAATTTTTCGTGTCGCACAGTGCACCACATACCAAAACAGACTGCCTGGAGGAATTTGACCATTTGGAGGCGATGTGCGCTAGGCCGTGTGAACCGCATGAGCCTAGGTGCGCATCGCATAATGAAATAGATACCTGGGCAAACCCAGGGGAGAAAAAGGGGCATGTGCGGTACGACATGCGGTCCGCATATTGTCAGATGCGAATCGCATGTCTCACCGCACCAGCAGTAAGTTTGAACTTTAATTGACTTAACCTATTGACCAACTCAACCCGGAGACAACCCAACCGACCTTTCTTCTTCTTTTCTTTTCAAACCACTTCTCTTCTCCTACTTCCACCATTTTTTCTTTCAAACTCCCAAAATTCTCTTTCAAATTCTTCTCCAAATTCCCTCAAATTTCTCCAAAACTCTTCTCTTTCTTTCACCTAACCATTTCCACCACTTCACCACCATCGCCATCGTCACCCTCTGGTTGGGTTTCGTGGGTCACCATTGTAAAAGAACAAAAAAGCTTCAATTTTCACTTTCTCCCTTTGTAATCTTCACTTGTGGTAAGTTCCCCGATGTTAAATACTTATTTTTATGAAGGTTGGGAACTCATATTGTGAAGCATGCTTAGTAGAATTGCCATGTTGATTTTGGGTGAGATCCAAAAATTTTGGGTCCTCAAACCGAAGTTGTTGTATTGATGATATTGCTATGTATCAACTTGGTAGAACTTTAATTTTAGTAATGCATGTTGATTGGTAGTGATTTTTTGTCTTGAATTATGTGTTGGGGTGAAGTCTGAGTAACCCACTTGTGATGAACGAATGATTTGGCCCGATGATAGATTGGGTGATGTCGTTCTTAAAGGTAAATCATCGTTTGTCATAAGGTTTTGATTAAAAATCGACCCTTGAGGCTAGATTTCGCTGAATGTATACCCATGGTTTTTGTTAAGCATTATATTCAGGGTATATGATCTTGTGCGAGGAGGGGGCTAATTGTTGCTAATATTATGGATATTTGTGGTGCAAGTGGGGGCTTGATGTTCCCAATGATAGACGGGGTAACATCCATCTTAAGGAAAGTCGTTGAGTTCCTTTATTGTTTGTCTTTATATTAATGGAAGTCCGAGGAAGTCTGAGTACACGGAAGTTATGGTCATGTGATCCCTTGTTCCCCATTGTTAATGTTGATTGGATTGTTGCAGGTGCCCGGTGCTTCGGAACATCTTGCTCTATGAATCACATGCAGAATTCATAAGAACACAAGGAACTACAAATTCCAAATCGTGACTTTGTGCGCTTCGCATGAGATGCATAGATCTTTATGTGCGAGTCGCATAAGGCATCGTGCCATGTTTAAAAAAAAAAAGGCAGGCCACTGATCTGAGAGGCGACGCCTGGTGCGACACATACTTCTGATTGTGCAAATCGCACTAGCTTTGCACCTCGATGGAAAATCCCTGTAGGATTCTGTCTTCTTGTGCGATAGTACATGCGATCCACACTCTCTTTGGTGCATTTCTCATGTGGTCCGCACAAGCCGATATTCACCTACTTTGTTTTTTCTAACCCGCTGCATTCCACCCTTTGTAGTTTGCAAACTTCTTCTTAGGTTTTGTTTTTTGTTTTTTTGCTCACAATCTTCCTATGCAGAATATGTCTTCTAAAAAGGGTAACACCGAGAGGAGCTCACGTAGACCAACAACTCCCTCCTCCTCTAAGCCAATTGATAAAGGTAAAAGGAAAGTCATATCTGCCCGTGACAAAGTCTCCGGGGAGGAGAGGATTCAGTTCGGAATGGAAGGCATAAAAGTGATCTATGATCGTGATAGGGGTAGGAACTTCAATGAGGAGCAAAGCTTCAACCTGAATGTAGTGGGGGACAATCTACCCAACATTCCCACTCAGTTTGCCAATCGTCAGTGGCAACCATTTCAGGAAGTGCCCAGAACCTATTACAAGGAGTTAATCCGAGAGTTCTTTGCCTCGTATCAGGCCTCACAGGATGATAAAGGCCACAAAGGGGGTTGTGAGAAATTCCCTGCATTGGACTCAGTTACGGTTCAGGGAAAAGAAGTCAAGATCACTCCAGATGCAATTAACGCCTTCTATTGGAGAAATCCAATTGAATAAGCCCCTGACCTCATGGAGAAGCTACTTCTCAAGCGTAAACTGCTCGAATGGGCTGCCCCTATCATTGCTCTTGACACACATCCCTGGGCCACTATAGGGGGTGAAATTTCCCGCCTGTCCTTATACTTCGAGGCGCACTTGTAGTATGACTTTGTGCGCTCCTATCTGATACCTTCTCAAAATGACCAAAAGATAACACATGATGGAGCCATGCTGGTAGCTGCAATCATGGTAGGAGACCATATAAATGTGGGTGAGGTCATTCCATTAGTGATAAAGAGGAAATCTCGAAGGAGTGGTAATGCATTTTCCTTCCCGGTGTTAATTAGCAAACTTTGTGTGCAAACCGGTGTCCCTTTCTTTGACTGCGATACTCCTACTTTTGCTATTGGTGTATTTGATCTTGACAAGAAGACTGACCGGGATGCCCCTTAATTCAAAAGGCGTTGGGAAGAGGCGCCAATGTATGTTGAGGATGATGACGCTGATGCTGAAATACATACCTCTCCTCCATCTCCTCTTTCTTCGGGAGCACACACCCCTCCAGCTGCTGCGCCCAGAGGGCCACTGTCTAACATGAGCCTCTAAGACCTGGTCGACAAAAATTACAATAATGAGAGGCAATTGGGGAATCTGTCCAAGGAACTACCAGAGTTGATTGAAAAGGAAGCCAGGGGGGCCATGAAGGAAGTTGTGGAAAACATTCTCAATCTGTGCAAACGTGTGGACGAGTGTGAGAAATCTCTCAAGATCCTCCATAAAAACATGGGCAAGGTCAAAGGAAAAGCTCCTATGGTAGAAGCAGATCTAAACACCCTGCCTCCACCTTGCTCCATTCTCGGACCAATGGATGGTTTGTTTGCAGCCTATGAGGATGAAGTATTGTTCGGTAATGAAGATCAAAAGCAGGGTGATGATGTGAGTGAGAATCCCTCTGATGAGGAAGCAACTTCTGAGGATAATGATGAGGAGTATTCCTCCAGGGAGTTCCAACCTTTTTCCCATTGCACTATGAGCATTGAGGGCAATTCTCCTTTTATGGGGAGGGTGTGGCTTTACTTGCTTTTGATTGGTGCCCGTGAGTGAGATTGAGACATTTAGTTGCCCTTGTCAGGCTATGTGGACATTTTGCTAGATTTTATTTGGCCCTTGTCAAGCATATTTGGATGATTGTGATGTTTATTGCCCTTGCCGGGCCTTTAGATTATGTTTTGTTTTACCTTGAGCTTATTTGTGACCTTGCCGGGCTTAATGTTTGTTGATTGAGGTTGTGTTGCCGGGTTAGTCTTTCATGCTCCATTATCCTACTACCCGTGACTTACAAATGCGCTAAAGGTCTACACCGAGGCTTGTTTTGAATGAATCATGAGCGCAAAATTCGGATATCACCTTGTTAATAGTAGTTTAGAAATAAACTCTGAGAGTTTTCTTAATACCACGGTTCTTTCCCAAAGAGCAAGAGTTTTGATTATTTTCTTTTTCTTCTCTTTTGTTTTTGTGTCGAACCGGGTTGGTGTTTCCCTATGATAGATTGAGAGGCGACTTTCTTAAGGGAAAATGCCAAGTTTTAGTTTAGAATCGAGTTCGTAGTTTCTTGTCTCGAAATGGGCCCACTGAAAACTTTCTCGTGGCAAATTGTTTTGAAAATAAAAGGAAGAAGGAAAATGAATTTTTGAGGAAAAACATTCTCTTGTCATGACTTGCATACTCTCGCTTTGGCTTGATTGACTCATAAACGAGTGTTTAATGAACTCGAAATACCTTGTCAAAAATCATTTACCCCAATTGATTGTGAGACTAATGAAAGAAGTCTTGTGGCATGATGCCTTGTGTGGTGAGGCTTTACCTTGATTCTTGTGCATAAGTGTCATCTAGAACTTTCCCCGAATGTGATTCAAGGCAAAATTCTAGGTGTGACCAAGCATGGAAGATGAACTCAGACCCTTTTTGATAGCCACTTCACTCAAATGACTTCCCATGACATCAAATCCTAGTGAACCCCTTTGAGCTTGTGACCATTCCTTCGCACCTTGTAACACCTTGACCTTTTTGGAATCCCTATTTTGGCACCCATCCTCCCTAATTTCCTAAAATAAAATGTAGGCTAAAAGCCTAAGTTTGGGGGGGGGAGGGGGGGAAACAAAATACAACATAGGCAAATGCCTAAGTTTGGGGGTGCATGTGATTAAATGAGGAGAAGAAAAGAAGTGCACTTCAAGTGCAAGGTAGCACCTTAATTTTGAATTGAAAATTTCTCCAAAAGATTAATACAATGAGCAAATTGAAAAGCAAAAATAGGTGCTACCAAGTGAAGGTGGTATAAGGAGTTTGAATGATCATGAGTGAAAAGAAGAAATCTTAGGTTGTGTGAGGGAGGAATAAGGTGAAGTTGAAATTGAAAATGTGAGCGGTGTTCGAAATGAGAACAAAAAGCATTAGGGAGGTTTAGTCACTTGATCCAAATGATATCATCACCTTGACCCTAGCCAACATCGTAACCTGTAAGTCTTTGGTGATTCCAAGCTTGGCTACCCTACATTAGTGGTGATATACATGAAGGGCAAGCCTATGGTTCGACGTATATGCACTTGAACTTTCTTGAGAGAGTGAGAGTCTTCTTGGTTCTCCTATAATCCCGTGTTTTGTGAATTGAATGATTGTGAGTGGGATTCTCTCTTATGGTGAGTGGCATCATGCACTCGAATTGAAATATAGAGTCTCTATTTCAATTAAGGGGAATGAATGAGACAAGTTGTGTGGCGATTCTCTAGGCAAACCTTGAAGGTCCATGCCAATGACTTGAGAAGCTTAGATGTCTTATTTTGAATGACAAAATTTCCCTTGATTTTGAATGAGAAATGATGTCCTTTTGAAAAAGGTTTTGAAATGATCAATTGTCTTGAGTTTGTGGTGGTCCAAATTGAGATAAGCATAGTTGTTTGAGTCTTTTGTTTATTCTTTTTCTTAATTTTTAGTGTAGAGTAGTCTTTTGTGCCTTAATTGAGCCTAGAGCATAATTCATTCCTTGTCTTGTAAGTATCTTGCTTGAGGACAAGCAATAGTTCAAGGTTGGGGGTTTGATAAGTCGGTAATCTACAAACTTATTGAGCCTATATCCATGAATTATTGCTATGTTTTGAATAGATTTAGAGGTTTTTGTGGCCTTTATTGATGTCTATGCAGGTACTTTTGATAGATGATGATAAACAAGGAAACGGACCCAAAAAGAGCTCAAATGGAGTGAAGTGTGAAGTGCTCAAAAAGGCTGAAAATTTTGACCGGATATGCAGTGGCCATGCGACACGCACAGGACGAGATGCGAACTGCACCTCCTCCGCACAAGAGCATAAAGTCACTGAAGAGTTTGTCACGAGGTGCGATCATTGTGCGACGCACACATCCTGAGGTGCGAACCGCACCCTCTTCGCACGAAACTCCCAATTCTAGATGAAGTCACTGGTGCAACCAGAGGCAGCGTGTGACGCGCACATCGCAACGTGCCAACCGCACGTCACATCACACACCGCATGAAGGGCATCTTTGTCCTAATTTTTAGTGACGTTTTGGGAAACTATAAAATGCCTATTCAAGCACAATTGTAAATAACTTTTATCATTCTGAATATTTTGAAGACCTTTGAGCTTGGAGACTAAGTTTTCCACCTCCATTGAGAAGAGGGTTTCAATACAATTCTCTTGGTTAACAATTGTGTACTCAAATTGAAGCTGGAACTAGAGATTCAGCTCTAATGGAAAGGATTTTGAATTACCCAACTGGTATCTCTTTCTCTCTCACCATGAGTGGCTAAATTCTCTTGTCTAGGGGTGCATTGATGATGGGTGTTTAAGAAATGGGTATGGATGTTATCTATTCTTGTTTATAGTTGCTTAATTGACATGGGTATAACAATTTCACCTAGTTTTAATCCTAAAATTGGTGGTTGCAAATATTAATTTACATTACTTGACTATGTGATTTCTTGAGAAAGGATTTCATAGTTTCGGATGTGAGATTGTTAGTGGGAACTTGGGACTCCACTCAGATTGGAGGCTAGTAATAACTCTTTTTATAGTCGGATACTCCCATTTAAGGGTCTAAACTAGAGATAGTGTGACCTTCCAAGCTAGATTGGTTGTTTATTGGTAAAATTGATGATGCTCTAGACGAGATCATCGAAAATAAGATTGTTGATCGAGAGATAAGCAAATCTTACTTATGACCAATGCTATTTATGTCACTAAGCAAAAGTAGGTATGAATTGGTAATTACCCGAACCCATAAAATAAACTCCATCGGATATGCATCCCTAGTCGTCTAGTGAAACTTGATACATTCACTTTAATTTTCTTATTTTTAATTGAATTGCAATTGCAGTGATAACTTTCCCAATTCCCCTCATACTTTTACTTGTTGTTTTGAGCAATTACTCTCACCTTGAACTCAATCCATTACAATTGATATATAGCTACCCCAAGTCCCTTGGGTACGACCCCGATACTCGTTGGGTTTATAAATTTTATTTTGCTGCACGATCACCGTGGCCTCCTAATTGGAGAGCATAATTTGAGCGTTCATCAGTACCCGAGCCAACCGAATGTCACATAAATCCATAGTCACAAATAATGAACAATCAATACTTGTAAATCGACAAGCAATAACACCTACTTCTATTCACAAGACTGAAAAATAGGACTTTTGGACATTCCTAAATCATTTCCTAAGCAATGCAAATCATACAAATACTTAGACAAAGGTACATAAACATACAATGCATACAGGAATCAATAATCATCACCTACCCTTTCCCTGGGTACATAACATAGCCCTGACTCCCATCCACCCCTTGTTAACACATCTTAGTAACTACATTGATTCCGAACCTTCCCAAAATCAGTTACAAAATGGGAAACCACCCCTTAACCTTGGTGATTCAGACACTCCTTATTCATCTACTCATATGCCCAAACCTTATCTAAGAATTTTCCCATTTTTATTACCCCTTTTAGTTACCCAATCATTTTCCGATTTCTCGAATCTTCCCGACATTCCAGTCCCTGAAATCCTGTCATTTCACCATACCAAGACAACATGAATAGCCCAAAAATATATTTCATTCTCCCACCATTTAATTCAATCGATTCCTAGTTCACACAAAACCAACCGAATCCACCAGAATTCGTGCCCGGAGGTCTAATCATGGATTCTCCTTTTCAACTATACAATAAGTACAAATATAAACATGTCTATCTACTCAAAAGTGGAAACCTAGCCTACCTGGACGCCAAGCAGCTGCAAAGATGCGTTTCTAGATCCGTGAAGGCATTCCCGGCTGAATGACGATCCTGGAATCCATTGTTGCGTGCCCCTTCAGCCATAATCCCTCCTCCTCATGGCTCCCAAGTCTTGGAGCAGCTTAGGAGGGTTTTTGGAGAAACCCTCATATGTTTTTCCAACTTAGGAGAAGAAATCTTTTATTAAAATCTCATTCTGAGGCTACTGCCTCCTGTCATTCTGCTATAGTAGATGGCCTTCCGCCATAGCGATTTTGCTATAGCGGATAAAATACTGCTATAGCGAATAAAATACTGCTATAGCGGAGTTATGTCAACACAGATGATTTCCAAAAATCTGAAATTTTTCATCACATCACCCCACCTAATACCAAAAATATTTTAAATTATTCTCAAAATTTTACGATGTCGCGGTTCCTGAAATAACGACAGGTTCGGTGTTACAGTTGGCCAGAAAAATCCTACTTCGAAAATCTTAAAAAGAACTTCCATTGGCTGCATAATGTCCTCCAATTGTACCACCGTGACAGTGATATAATATTTGATCCATCTCTTCTTCAGGTACATATCTTCTAATAATATTATTTGCATAAAATTTAAACAAGTACGGTTCATCTCATAGATAATATTTGGCATCAGAAATAAGTTTTTTTCTTTGTTGATATGAGAGATCCTTGGGCATCCATTTTCCAACCAAGTAATTTGCAATGTCTGCAAACCATGGTGGTTGAGTCACAATTGAATTGACAGAAAAAATATGTTCAACAAGAAACTCTTCTTTTATATCACAAGATTCAAGAGGGGTTTTTCTAATCTTAACAAATGATCGATTACTTGATTCTCTGTTCCCTTTTTATCCTTTATCTCAAGGTTAAATTTTTGAAGAAGTAAAATCCATCTTAACAATCTAGGTCAGGCATCTTTTTTCGCTAAGAGGTATTTTAAAGCTGCATGATCAGTAAAAACAGTGACCTTGGTTCCTATTTAATATGAGCAAAACTTATCAAATGCAAATACCACTGCCAGTAATTCTTTTTCAGTCATGGCATAATTCAATTGAGCTTCATTTAATGTTCTACAGGCATAGTAAATGGGACAAAATTTTTATCCTTTCTCTGGCCTAAAACAGCTCCCACAGCAGCATCACTAACATCACACATAACTTCAAAAGGTTGATTCCAATCAGGAGATACAACTACAGGTGCAGTTGATAATTTCTCTTTAAGAGTTTCAAACGCCTTCAAACAATCACCTGAAAAATCAAACTTACTATCTTTCATTAAGAGGTTAATCAAAGGTTTTGAAATTTTTGAAAAATCTTTTATAAACCTTTTGCAAAAACCCGCATGACCAAGAAAACTTCTAATGCCTTTAATGATTGTGGGAGGGGGTAATCCTGCTATGATATCAATTTTAGCTTTATCAACTTCTATTCCTTTAGCAGTAATTTTATGTCCTAAATCAATTATCTCTGTCACCATAAATGACATTTTTTCTAATTAAGAATTAAGTTTGTCTCTTCACATCTTTTAAAAATTAAGGTCAAGTGGTGAAGACAATCTTCAAATGTCATGCCAAAGAGTGTGAAATCATCCATAAAAATTTGAAGAAATTTTTCAGTCATGTTAGAAAAATTGCTAACATGCAACGCTGAAATATAGCAGGGGTATTGCATAAACCGAATGACATTCTCCTATATGCATGTGTGTCATGAGAACATATGAAAGTTATCTTATCGTGATCTTCAGGTGAAATAGGTATCTGATTATAACCTGAATAGCCATCAAGAAAACAATAAAAATCATATCCTACAATTCTTTCCAACATTTGATCAATAAAAGGTAAAGGAAAATGATCTTTTCTGGTGGCATCATTGAGACGTCTGTAATCGATACAGACTCTCCATTCTGTAATTGTTCTTGTAGGTATGAGTTCATTATTTTCATTTTTTATAACTGTCATATCTCTTTTTTTCGGTACTACCTAAACAGGAGTTACCCAAGGGTTGTCAGAAAAAGGATAGATGATACCTGCCGCTAGAAGTTTTATTATTTCATTTTTCACCACTTCTTGCATTGCAGGATTCAATCTCCTTTGAGGCTGAATTTTTGGTTTGTAGCTGTCCTCCATGAGAATTTTGTGCATGTAAATCGCTGAATTAATTTCTTTGATATCTGCTACAGTCCATCCCAAAGCTCCTTTGTGTGCATGTAGTACTGCAATCAATCTATCTTTTTGTTTTATAGTTAGAGAAGATAAAATAATTATTGGAAATAATTCTTTCTCAAGATAACATATTTTAAATAAGATGGGAGAATTTTGAGTTCAATTTTTGATTGAACTTTTTCTGGTTGCATCTCTTTATTCTCAGAATCTTTTTTTAATAATTCAGCCTCTCTTTTTATGATGGAATCATCATCGTGTGTGGTGCCTGATGTGGCCAAACATCTTTTCATTGAGTCTGAAATTAACTGATCATTTTTGAATTCATCTGTAAGATCACTAATTATGTCAATTGAAAAGTATGAAGATGATTTCTCATCTTCTGAAAATCTTAGTATCTTCTGCATATCAAAAATGACTCTTTCTTCATCAACTCTAAGAATTAGTTGTTCTTGATGGACATCTATGATTGCTCTACCTGTAGTAAGAAATGGTCTACCCAAAATTATTGAATCATCAGGATATTTCTACATTTCAAGTACTATGAAATCTACAGGAAAAATAAATTTATCTACTTTTACAAGCACATTTTCAATTATTCCCTTAGGTTTCTTAGTGCTTTGATCAGCAAATTGAAGAGAAACACTTGTGTCTTTTATTTCATCAAGATTCAATTTTCTAAAAATAGAAAATGGCATCAAATTTATTGAAGCTCTAGAATAACAAAGTGTCCTTTCAAAATATACGCCTCCTAGAGTGCATGGAATTGTAAAACTGCCTGGATCATCGAGTTTTTGTTGTACCTTATTTTGAAGTATAGCACTATATTTCTCAGTAAGCATCACTACATAAACTTCTTCCAATCTTCTTTTACTTGACAAAATTTGTTTTAAAAATTTAGAAGTAGAGCATCAGTAAAAGGAATATTAATATGAATTTATTTTAAAATATTCAATTTTTTTGTAAATTGACCATCAAGCTTTTCTCTTTTAAATTTTTGTGAAAAAGAAATTATCACAGAAAGAGGAGTAAGAAATTCACAATTAAAGCGATCTGGTCTAGCATAATCCCTTAGAATTCTGTTTGCTGATCTTGGTGCCACTTCATCAAACTGATCTTCTACATGGACTGGTGGTGGGATCTCTGGTGTATTAATGTCATCTCTTAATTGGTGCTCCATTTTGTCACTAGTTATTCTTTGAGAAACTGTTTGTTCTTTCCTGTGAAATCATAAAGATCTTTCAATTTCAGGATCGTAATTGACCAACTTCTTTGTAGAAGAGCGGGTCATAAACTATCTGAAATTATGTAAGTAAAATAATTTAAAATTAAATCATTAAGTAGTATAAGTTAACTATTAATAACAATAGTAGATACAATATAATATTATTATATATAAAGGAAGTGGGACCAAGTAATAATATAATAATAAAGAAAAACTATAAAATATTAAGAAATACTTGCAATAAAAAGAAAAAAAATTTATAATACTATTAGTACCACCACCAACAACAACAACAACAACAACAACAACAACAACATAATAATAATAATAATAATAATAATAATAATAATAAGAAGAAGAAGAAGAAGAAGAAGAAGAAGAAGAAGAAGAAGAAGAAGAAGAAGAAGAATAATAATAATAATAATAATATATGTAAAAGGAGTGGGATAAAGTAATAATATAATAACAACAACAACAACAACAACAACAACAACAACAACAACAACAACAACAACAACAACAACAACAACAACAACAACAACAACAACAACAACAACAACAACAACAACAACAACAACAACAACAACAACAACAACAACAACAACAACAACAACAACAACAACATAATAATAATAATAATAATAATAATAATAATAAGAAGAAGAAGAAGAAGAAGAAGAAGAAGAAGAAGAAGAAGAAGAAGAAGAAGAAGAATAATAATAATAATAATAATAATAATAATAATAATAATAATAATAATAATAATATATGTAAAAGGAGTGGGATAAAGTAATAATATAATAATAAAGAAAAACTATAAAATATTAAGAAATACTTTCAATAAAAAGAAAAAAAAATCATAATACTATTAGTACCGATAATAATAATAAATAATAATAAATTCTCAAATTAGTAATAAAATATTAAATATGAAGTAGATCTGTGCCAATCTTGGTAACGGCGCCAAAAATTTGACGAGGCCAATATGTATAGGATTTTCTGCTCGTACTCTGTCAAATTCTAGTATAGTTTATGATATTGTCCCACAGAGATTGAATGATCTATGCTACAGATTTGTAATATCTTGACTACTATTTGAGAGAATCAAATTAATGAAATATTGTCACGACCCGATTTCTCAAGTCATGATGGCACCTACAATCCCCCAGTAGGCGAACCAATTCCCGTAGCCCAGAACGGTTAGTAATGGGATACTACCTAACCAAAACGCACCAGCAAGCAGAAATTAGCGAAAGCAAAACTCGAATATAAATACATAAGGGAAACTACACCAACCCCAAGACTTGGTATCAACAGTACAGAAGCTTCTAATAGAATACAAGTGCTAGAAGTAACAAAATGATAAGTACAACTGTCTCCGAATATACAAAGAGTAACAGTACAAAAAATGAGATGTAGACAAGCCCCGACCATCAGGAGCTTGCCCTAGTCTCGAAGATCCAAAAGCTGCACGAGTCTCCAATGCGTTCAACAGCAAAAGCTCAGCTAATATCTGCACCAAAAAAGTGCAGAAGTATGGTATGAGCACCAAAACCACGGGTACTCAGTAGGTATCATCGGCCGACTGAGCGCATATAATATATAAAAGCAGTAAGTAACAGATAGCAAGAAAGCAGTCACTGAAGCAATAAGCAAGGCACAAGGAGCTAGCACAGATCATCCATAACCAAGAGCTTCAAGTAACACATGCTAGCACAGAGATACAATTACATAGAATCACAGGTGAAGGAAAGGAAAACGCACCTGGAGTCCTTGCACAATATTATAAGTATGTAAAGAGAGAGTTGAGAAAATGGCGGTATACCAGTAACCTCAAGTAGAAGGGAAAGACGGAGAGCAGTCTAACATACTCAAAATAGAATCAACCAGTATAAGGAAATCATAACACCAATCCAATCACATGATAGTATAACCAGGGAATCACCTCACAAGTACCACCCTAGGATGAAATAACTAGACCATAATAACCGAGAGATACCACTCAGCTTCCCACAAGAATAGAACCAGAGTCTCACACTCTGCTCAGAAGGCCACACAAAAGTGCCTCAATAAGATAGGACTCTAAAGCCCTCTCAATAATCAGATATCCCACAACCAAAGCCTCAACAGTCTAGCCATCACTAATCTTTCAAGAACCGGGTGCCAAGACAAGCTCTAAGTAAAAACAGGAGTAAATATAGTCTACCTACAGTTCCAACGGCCGCTCATACAACTGAGGAATACAATCAAGTGAAAACAAACCCTCCGGCATCCCATGCTACCGGAGCGTACACTGAACACACAATAAACAAGGGTGGAATCCAATGCGTGATATGATATGATGTGAAATAGAACCTCTGTATGTACCTCCTCCGGTGCCAATCAGGCCCAGCAGGCAGGCTCCATGGAAGGACTCAGCCTGTATACCTCTACTCCATCGTATACCCTTCCCTCCGGGGCACGCAGCCCGAAGCCCCAGGCCCAGAGCGGCAAGGTCCATGGAGGTCCCCGACCCCATACTAAAACTCAGTATTAAGATATGTCATTCGGAAGCAAGTCTGGGATCAAGATAGAGACCCAGTCTCAAATATGCATGCCCAGACCCCGTCCAGGACTAAAGTAGTAGAAAATATCTCAAAGACCCCTCCAAGGGTGCCCGGGCGTAACCGGGTCTCAAACTGTAGTAAATCAAGTCTAGTGCTCCGCCCCGCAGAGACTAGTATCAGTAATAAAATCAAGTCTGCTGCTCTGCCCCGCAGAGACCAGTATCAGTAATAAAATCAAGTCTGGTGCTCTGCCCCGCAAAGACTAGTACCAGTAATAAAATCAGTGCGAAAACATCCAAAAATCCCCTTTTCTATCAACAACAGTACTAAAAACAGGGCCCCAGGGCCATGCAAATTTAGAAAAACTGTCAGTAGTGGCTCACAGCCAAAACTGTAGTAAAACATGCAGGGGAAAACCTTTTTCATGGATGATATGCTCGCACACAAATATAAAAGTAGCCCAACGGCTCACAACAATTCCTATCAGCCCTGCACAGGCCCAATTGCTATGCAGCAGACATAACCAGCCTAAAAGGATAATCTCTATGTCCGGGACTCGCGGACATTCCCAAATAGCCCACCATCTATGTTCCAGAGTCAATACAAGGCCACACAGGACCATAAGGGTAATATACATTACTACGCAAATACTACAAACAACGCATGAAATAACATACGAACAAGGTGGACAAGGTCTGGGGTACCAACCTATAATAACCCACCCAAAGGTGTTAATTAATGCAGTTATAGCCTATATACGCAGAGTCTAGGTAGGAAAGCCATAACCTACCTGTCATCCGATGACTAGCTGCGGGAACGGCGTCGTCCAGACTCGAACTGCTCCGGGAAGCTCCAAATCACAAAAGAATACTTTTAACTGAAGCCCCAAAGGCGCCTCTATGAAGCCTGACCAACCAAGGTAATGGAACAATTGCTAGAATCAACAAGGCTGCAAGAACAAGCCATAGCCATTTGATAAGGTGTTAATGTCACACTCACGACCAGCCAACTCCAAAACATAAGATGAGGCCAATAACAACAATAAATGGCAGCTAAATCCAACAACAATATGTTAAACACATCTCAAAGGAGCGACGAGCTCCCGGGGCACTATTTCAAGGCGTACTTCACGTTGTCCAATCCAATCACTATCGTATGCGATCCCAAAAAGAATCGCACAATTTCCCAATCCCTCCAGCACCTTACCACAACTAGAACACCACAACAATAACCAAACATAACAAGATAAAGGCTGTCCAAAGCCACAAATCCAAAATACCACTTCGTGGCTCAGAAATCCATAAAATAATACTAGAACATATAATACCGAAGGAGGATCGTAGGGGAGAGATTTCCTTGACAAAAATATTCAATATCCCAAGATTAAAAACCTGCCTCCTTGCAGGAACAACAAACATATCCAAATCCAACAAGAAACTACTACAAGTTATCGAAAAATACAACTTTTCGTGATTAGAAGCTTAGAATCTTGATTCAACAAATAGATAAGTGTACGGGATCCATACCTCACCAAAATAACTCCATAGATACTGCCAAATACTCAGAAAACACCTGCTAGCTCGCTGCATCAACACCCACTAAGATACGCCATGAAATCGACGGGACAAACTACACCAAAATGACGAGCTCGCGACGTAGAGCAACTTCCGTTAAACTTCCGAATTGAAAGGATCAAGGTCCATGGATTATTTCTAAGGTTTATATCTGATTTTGTAAGGTTTTGGTCTGTTTTTATGGGTTTAAAATGAAGGAGAAGCTGATATATAAAGGCAAACCGACTTAGGATGCGGGCCCCACCTTGACGTGTCTGCTTGCGCGGTCTTACGAAAACGTGAATATCTCTCTATTCTGAAGTTGTATGGATGAACGGTTTAGTGAGTTGGAATCTAGACTCGTAGACCTTCGATTGGGTATATTGGGAACCCACAAACTCTTTATAGATAGGGATAAACACCCCAAGACATTTAACCAAATTTGAAGAGAATTCCTTAAAGGAATTTACAATAACTTTTTCCGACTTTTGTTTCGCAACTTGCTTGACTTCAAAACTTATCATACGACCATTTTGCTATTACAATACCTCATAACACATCCTTCTTAGTATATTAGACACTATTAGTCTTACCCCAAAGGCACGGGTTACTTTAAACCTTCCAAACGGGCGAGGTGTTACACGAGGCATTTCTTTAACTCAAACTTTCGAGTAAGGAATTCCTTTGACCTAGAACCTTGGTTTAATTCTTTGATATTACCAAGAATGTTGACGGAAGTCAACGATTTTCAAAGTTGAAGCTCTAAAACGAGGAACGGCCATAAAGACCAAACAAACGGCCCGGGCACTGAACTACCGATCCCGACAAGCCATAAATGACTTGGTCCACTACAAGTAAGCTCTAATGGTACAAGAAAGGCGAAAATGTGTAAATGACCGGAAGGGTAATTACAAATGTGAAGTTATTTTTGTAGAATACTTAAATTTTAAATAAATCACTTTTAGAAAGATTTATAATTAAAAAGAGTTGGGAATCATTAAATCCACTTGATAATATTATTACAATAAAATCTCAGTCTCCACAAATATTTTTCTAAAGAATAATTATTTATTGCTAATACAATTATATTTTGCTCACTAAGAAATAAATAAATAATTAACACTCTGTGAGGTTATGTCAATTAATTAATTTAATTTTAGCGATTGTTAAATCAAAATATTTCTCTTGCCTGAATTGTGTTGAAAGGATAAAAGACTTCTTGTGATTAGTCTTTAAATCAATAAATTTATTTGAATCAATTCCTCCGCGAGAATTAGAACTGAAAAAAATAAGATAAATGCTGCCTTCTTTTTCTTTCAAAATTCTTTTCCTTAAGGTCAAGTTTCAGCTCCTTTCTTTCTACTAGTTCTTACATAAGCAATTTGCAGGAAGTAAACGAATTTCTTTAGAAATCCACTCCTGAAGTCACGTCTTTCAGTATTGGGACTGAAGTAAAGTAATTTTGAGTTGCTCTTTGCCCAAAGCCGTCCTTCCAACTTAGTTAGAAATACCAACTATCGTTAAACTTATTTGAATCAACCCCTCCGTGAGAATTAGGATCGAAAGAAATAAATTCAAAGATTTGAAATAATAGATAACTAAAAATTACTTTCACTCTACTAGTTTACTCATTAGTTACTATATATTAATTTTGTTCCATGAGAATTACAAAATTAATATAAAAATAACTTAGAGGTAAAATATGTAGATGTGATAATAATGATTAGTTGAAAACTATCACTCCGGCACAGTTTAAAATATAAATGAAATATTTCAGGCCAAGATATTTGAAAACTGAGATAGTATTATAAAAATATATCAAGCTTCATCAACTATCCCAACAGAAAGAGATTACTCCATTATGGAGCAAGAAAAACTAAATAAAATTAGAAGTACTTTTACTACAAGAAAAAGACTAGAGAAAGAGACCAAGATTAACTCTTCTCTTATCCTTAGAAAACTTAGAAAACTAAAAAGGAAGTTGAAATACTAAATGGATAATAGTTGGATGATTTTCTTCTACAAACACATGCCTATTTATAGGAAAGCTCCTAGTGGCCTTGGTGAGAATTTGAAAGATAATATCAATATATCATGAGGTCTTGATGAGAAATTGACATGATAATTTATCATGAAATCTTGGTGAGATTTTGACATAACAATTATCATGAAAGTTTGGTGAGAAATTCAAAGGCCTTGCAATTTCATGATTTTATCTTCCTTGTCCTTGTGTAGTCTTTGATTAATTTGTAGCGGATGCATCTTTCTTCCTTAATTTATATCTTCTTTCTTTCTTTTTTCTTGTTTTTCATGTATTCTTCTTCCTGCAAGATTTGTTAGAAAATATAGGAGAATTGAATATATTTATTCATGCTTTTATTAAAAAATAGTATTTTTATATACTAAAATACATGAATAATTTATATTCATCAACTCACCTGATGTAGTCACCGGTATGTTGTGAGTTTTCTCCTTCAATGTTTATGCTTTGTTAGACCCAGGAGCTTCTTTGTATATTGTGACCCCTTATGTTGCTTGCAAGTTTGGAGTCAGTCCTGAAGAACTCCTAGAACCCTTTTATATCTCTACTCCAGTTGGTGAGTCAGTCCTAGACAAGAGAATTTACAGAAATTGTCCTATCTCAGTCCTTCATAGAGTCACCTCAGCCGAGCTAGTAGAGTTGGAGATGACTGATTTTGATGTTATTCTAGGTATGGATTGGTTATATGCATGTTATGCCTCTATTGATTGCCGAACCAGAAAAGTCAGCTTTAAGTTTCCTAGTGAGCTTGTCTTAGAGTGGCAGGGTAGTCCTCCATCCTCCAAGGGTCATTTCATATCTTATTTCAAGGCTAGAAAAATGATTTTTAAGGGTTATGTCTATCATATAGTTTGGGTTATGGATTCTGAGTCTGAAACTCCATCTCTCCAGTCAGTTCCTGTAGTGAAAGAGTTTCTTGAGGTTTTCCTAAAGATCTACCCAGAGCCCTTCCTGAGCGAGAGATTGACTTTGGGATAGACATTTTTCTAGATATGCAGCCCATATCTATTTCTCCTTATAGAATGGATCCAGTGGAGCTTAAAGAATTGAAAGAGCAGTTGAAGGACCTTTTAGAGAAAGCTTTCATTAGGCCTAACATCTCTCCATGGGGAGCTCCAGTTCTCTTCTTGCGTAAGAAATATGGTTCTCTCAAAATGTGCATTGACTACCGTCAATTGAACAAGGTCACAATCAAGAATAAGTATTCCATCCCTAGGATTGAAGACTTGTTCGACCCACTTCAGGGTGCTAGTTACTTCTTCAAAATCGACCTCAGATCCGGTTATCATCAGCTCAAAGTTAGAGAGTGTGACATTCTGAAGACAGCCTTCAGAACTCGGTATAGTCACTATGAATTTGTGGTTATGTCTTTTGGACTAATGAATGCTCCTACATCCATTATGGATTTGATGAACAAGGTGTTCAAGCAGTACTTAGATATGTTCATGATTGTTTTCATTGATGACATTATGATCTATTCTCTGAGTGAGGAGGAGCATGCAGACCATTTGAGGGTTGTATTGCACACTCTCAAGGATCGATAGTTATTTGCTAAGTTCAGCAAGTGTGAATTCTGGATGCAGTACGTTGCTTTTCTGGGTCATGTTGTGTCTAGAGAAGGCCTTCGAGTAGATGCCCAGTGGCTCACCCCCAGCCCAGAGAATTCTGTGGGATAAATTATAAATAACATATATGATTGGTCATAGAATCGTGCTTACATAGAATTTTCAGTTCCGATAGGCAGTCGTCACGGTTGCGATGGGTCATGGGAAGATGTCGTGGGAATCATCTAGAACCATAGGCTCAGCTAACCCATTCTGATGACTAGGTCCAATGGGCCATCATGGGTCCGACACCCGTCGAGTGGCCCATCTGGCGGGAAATTTCCTGCAGCTTTTTATTTTAAGTCTAGGGTATTCTGGTATTTTCCCTATTCTTTTAACTCCTAAGCTCAGTCATTTTAGGCCCAATCAAAAGTATTTTAGTCCCACTTAGCTAGATCTTCATTCATTCTCCCAATTCAAACTCCAAAAGAAAGAAAATGATTCTTCTCTCAAGCCCCAAGGTTTAGGGTTCCATCTACAAATCTCCAACCTCAGATTTTGGCTAAGAAAAGCTTTGGATTCAGGTATGTGGGTATTAATAAGGGATTCCTTCCACCATTATGCCCAAAACCTATGATTTTACTTAATTTCATGAATTTGGAAAATTAGGGTTCTTACCCAATTATGAAATTTTCTATAAAACTAATTTACTTGTATTGAAATACATTTTCTAAACTCTTATGCATGATTCCCATGAGATTCTACAAGTATTTCTAAAAGCCCATGAGTTTGGGATGTTTTTAGTATGATCTCACTTTGTTTCATGATTTCAAATAAATTGGCATGTTTAGATAACATGACCTCAAGAATTTGTGAAATTGCATACCTAGTTCTTCAAGTTATGAGTTTTAGTAAAAGTATATTTTGAACTATGGCTATACTATGCTTTTAAGACTTGTGAATTTATGAATAGCATGACATTAGATATGTCCACATACTTTACAAGTGATTTTGATATTAGATATGTCCCTATGTTGTATGAAAGGTTTGGCATCTAGATATGTCTACCTAAGCTGTGAACAGTTTTGGCATTAGATATGTCCCAAGTATTATATGAGCTATATGTATATTTTGGGAGTGGTATTTAGCACCGAGTTGGACTGAGTTTAACGTACCCTAAGTTTCAGAACTATGTTGCCACCGTAGGTTGCCCTCTGTGGCTCATTACACGATCCTTAATATATGGTTCTACCCTTGGCCGGTTAGGACAACCTTTTCTGGTGTAGAGCAGCACACTGGATTCTATGTAGCTTACATGATCTATGTCGGTTATGAGAATCTTCCATAAAATTAGTCTAAAGCTTTTGAATGTATTTGACTCTCTGCTTGCAGATTTTAGACTTACTACTTATGCTTTACGAATATAACTATAGCGTCATCTTATGATATTGCATTGAGTCATTACATTACAGATATTATTATGATCCTATATTTCAGCTTTAAGTATGTTTTAAGCATGTTTTTACTACGGTTTATGCATCTCTCACATGCTCAGTACATTCCATAGTACTGATCACATACTTTTTTGTGTTGCATCTTTTGATGATGTAGATTCAGGCGCTCGCTCCCAGATTCATGGCTAGACCCAGCAGGATTTCCAGTCACAGTTAGCGAGTCCTCATCTTTTGAGGACTAGTTATGATTCCTAGTTATTAGATGTTTTTCATTCAGTACTTAGAGTTAGCTGGGGTCTTATCCCAACAACTACTTATGTCAGGTTTAGAGGTTTTTCAGACATAGCTAGACATACAATATTATGAGTTTCAGATTTTACTACTCTTAGACCTTTATCTTATGCTTAGTTGGATTGCCTACTACTGTTATTTATTCTTCCACTATATTTGTTATTATGTTGCCTACGCCATGCTAAGACCAAAGGGTTAGCTTGGCGTCACTCATGACCCTAAGTCCCGCGTTACATCTGGAGGGTAGCCTCAGAGTGTGACAGGCATTCTAGACTTCCATCTCCGGTACAATGTGTCCCTGGTATAGGTAGGGCTACTGATATGGAGGATGGTCATTTGCCTTTGTTATTTTTGTAGTTCCATTAATTTGTGTTTTACACTGGAGTATCTTATTTGTCTTTACAAGCCAAAGGTGGTTCGAGGTGGCATCTGCTCATTGTTCGGTCGTGGGTTTAAGAATATTATCTTCAATTCTGATGATGATCTGGACCACGGGTGTTAGATTGGTTTATTGTGGTACCTACTTCTGACCTTATCCCTTCCTCCTATCGGTGTTTTTTGAAAGCTTGGAGCAGAACTCGTAAGTTTCTTTCTTACGATAATCTTTTTGATTCTTAACCACTCACCATCTTTGATCTTCTTCTCTTTTTTTTCTTGTATAGCCAATTCCTGGGCTCCGACCCCTGTTCCTGACCTTTCCAACTAGGTTTAATGCATTTTGGATCTTCCACTGCCACCGACTAGAATCTAGAAGTCTGTGGCTCAGGACCATGAATAAAGCAAAAAATCACAGTGTGTTTTAGTCTTATCCTGGTGTTTAATCCTTACATCAACAATCCTTTAACCGGGCCTTTCATCTTTTGCAGTTCATTTTATCAAAAGGCATCCTCACGAAGTGGCAAAGCCCCCTCGCTATCGGAGCTTGACGAGGGAGTTTCTACCTTTCATACTGGTCCAAAACTCGATCCAAGCCTATCGCAGATCTTTCTGGGCCCAGTTCCCCATTGAAGAACAAATATAAGAAGCCTTGTAGTTCCAATAAGAAAACCATAAGTCCAGACAGCGAGAGTTCTCGTCCGAATGTTCTGAAAGTTTGTTCTTGTCTCTTCAACAAGGGAGGGGTTTTAATTATTGAAGTAGTGAATAGTGAGAATGAAACTCTTGTGTGTGTCACTTATATCATAATTTCGGCCTCAAGATCCATCGAAGTGATATCCCTAAATCTAGAGCAGGATTTGGGAGGCCCCTTTGTAACACATCGTAGCTTCTAGTACAAGTCTGACTTGTAAACACCGATGAATTGGTGTAATATCATAAGAAGAAAGTTGAAAATGGATAGCTATGCCAAGGAACCTTATATCAAGTCACTTAAAGTAGTAAACCAAAGTTAGAGGCCAAAGGGAGCCTTAGAACAAAAGTTAAAGTTTAAGGGTCCACTACAATAGAGTATTTCAAGTGGTCCTGAGTATAGATTGACTTTCAATGAGCATATCTCCCAGGATATGGGGAGTTAGGGGTTACTATATCTATAAAAAGAAAGGAATATGAGTCTAGTTTCCATCAAACCAAACCTCTCGTCCATCTAACTTTGGAGTAAAATGTTATTGATGTAGATCAAAGTGACACTACTTCAAGGAAACCGTTCACAAGAAGTCAAGCTAAGGACCTTCAAGCATTGCAAGATTTATGGATGAAGATGGGATCTTTGGAAGGCTCCAACATGGAAGACTTGAAGATATTTAATATATTAAGTGCTCTATCATTTTAATTAGCTTGTAATTTTAATGAGGGGCAATTGGGTCTTTTCTTACTACTTTTAACTCTTAGTATAAATAGTAGAATATTAGGGTTTCATAGTTAGTTTTTGACATTTGAAGAATTGTGCCTCTTGTGAGAACTTGAAAACCCTTTGTTGAATTTCAATATTTTGTCCTAGGATTTGCAAGTAAGGTAACTACCTTCTTGAGGATTCTAATAGATTAAGTGCTTTAAATTCCCAATTAAGTGGTGTTTTGGTTAGTTCACCATTACATCTTTTAATTGTTTGAATCTAATTGTGTATATCTCTCTTTAAATTCTACCTTTTAATTTCTATCTTGTTTCACATCAAATTAGTATCAGAGCTTGGCTTAGATTTGTTTCCATACAAATCTAATCTTGGGATTTGATATTATTAAAAAAAAAAAAGAATCCGAAAAAAAAAAATTGAATGTGAAGGTTGTTTGATATTGTTCACTAGCTGAAAATCAAAAAAATACATGGCTTAAAAAAAATAAAAAAAATTAAAAGCCATTGTAAAAATTTGAAGCTTTGAAAAAGAAACTTGAAAATGGGATTTGTTGATTTGGTATTTGTTTGAAGAAATTGTTGGTTGGAAGTTGTTGATAAAGTTGTGGAGAAGTTGGATCTCAAATTTGAGCTCATTTGATTGAGTATTGAAGGATATTGGTTCAAAAAAAAAATTGAGCTTCTTCTTGGAGAAGATGAATTTCAAAATTTCAAAAATAGCCCAAATCCGCCCATTTTAAGATTAGCCTTCCAACTTATTTTCTCTTCTTTTCTTGTTAATTCTAGCTAGTTTATTTTAAGTATTAATTCATACTTAATATTAAACTAGTTCTTGTCCGTTTAATTTTGTTCGTGCCAAATTCTTTCATATTTTTTTCTTTTTTTTTTCATTTCATTGTAAGTTTGTTTGTTTCCTTGTCCGTTAGTTTTAATTGTCCTTTCTTGATTTACATAAACTCCACTCCATCCCGAAGAAGTAGTACCACTTGTGAATTATTTGATGGTGTTGACTCTCAACCTTGGGTTATTCAAGAGTGGTAAAAGGCAAGAGTGAAGTGAGTTCATTTGAGAGCGGCCTCAAAAGCCTTTGGCCTTGGAGTGATACACGAGTGTGAGTGATAAAGAGAGGGACACATTAAGTGAGTGAGTGGTGAGGAACTTTTTCTACTAACTCTTTGTTTATTTTTGTAGGTTCAATGACTCAATTGGAGGGAGAATCCTCTAGCAAAATGGAAATGATGCTTCAAAAATTATTGGAAGAAATGAAAGAAATGAAAGGAAAATTGGAAGAGGTGGATAGAAGGGTGAGAACTCAAGAATTAGCAAAGCAACCACTTGAGATTTTCAATCCCATTGGTCAACATGATGAGGGATCAAGTAAGACTCCTCTTGATGCAAATCCATCACATTTGGTTGTGTAAGATACCCTCTTCCCTAATGCTACTTTACCAACGAGGGCTCGCAATCAAGCTACACTTTCAAAAGGGGGAGATCAACAAGGAAATTTTCCACCACAAGTC
Source organism: Jaltomata sinuosa (assembly GCA_003996215.1). Classification (NCBI taxonomy): domain Eukaryota; kingdom Viridiplantae; phylum Streptophyta; class Magnoliopsida; order Solanales; family Solanaceae; genus Jaltomata; species Jaltomata sinuosa. The sequence goes on from QJPP01003045.1 coordinate 139,765, forward strand.
ATTAGACCTCAAATGAGACCCCAACATAATCTTGAAGAGCATGATTCTTTTGATGGTGATAATTATGGCTATGGAGTAGATGATCAAGTTCAACAAGAGAGGTTAGGCAGGAGAGGTAGAAGAGGAGGAAATGGAGGTTGTAATCCGGTTGATGGTAGAGAATATAATAGAAGAAATGATGATGAAGATCGGGGATTCAACAACATCAAGGTTACACTTTCATTCTTCAAGGGAAGTAGTGACCCGAATGAATACCTTGATTGGATAGTAAAGTTTGAAAGGCAATATAATCTCAACAATGTGAGTGATGTTAAGAAAATAAATTATGCTATAAGTCACTTTGAGGGTTTTGCTTCTACATGGTGGGAGAAAATTGAAAGAGATGCTTTGGTGAATAGAGATTTTGTTACAAGTTGGAATGACATGAAAAGGCGTATGAGGGAAAGGTTTGTGGGTCCAAATTATGAACAAGATACACTCAAGAAGTATTATAATCTTCAACAAGAAGGCAAGAGTGTAGAAGAGTATTATGAGGAGCTAGAGCATACTAGGCTTCGAGCTAATGTCAATGATGGAGAAGTGAGTCTTGTGGCAAGATTTATCTCGGGCTTAAAAAAGGAGATAAGGCAACCATTGGAATTGAATCGGCTTCCTACTTTATATGATGCTTATCAAAAGGTACTCAAGGTAGAGGGACATCAAAAGGAGAACAAATCAAAGGTGCAATCTTCTTCTTCTTCATGGGCTAAAAATAAGGAACTTTGGAAATCAACTCCTACTTGGGACAAATCCAAAGGTGCAAAGCAAGACTTCACTTCCAACTTGGACAAAGTTAAATCAAAGGTGGAATACAAGGATGGAGGTAATAAAGCTAAACTTGAAACTCCATCTAAGATAAAGAGTTTTAAATGTCAATGATATGGTCATAAAGCAAATGAGTTTCCTAATATAAGAACTATCATTTCATTGAAAGATGATGGTTATCAAACAGATGATGAATCTAAAGATGACCACGGGGAGAATGATAGTAGTGATGAGTTTATGGGAGAAGGTGATGGAGAAGAAATTAATGATGATAGAAAACTTGTTCTTGTTGTTAGGAGAAGTATGAGTGCTCTATCAAGGAAAGATCTTAATCAAAGGGAGAATTTATTTCATAATTGGTGTAGAGTTCAAGAGCAATTATGTTTTTTTATCATTCATAGTGGAAGTTGTGCCAATGTTGCTAGTATATCTATGGTGGAACAATTGAAACTTCCAACAAGAAGACATCCAAAGCCTTATAGATTGTAATGGATCAATTAATGTGGTGAGCTCAAGTGACCAAGAGAGTGTTGATAAAATTCAAGATTGGAAGTTATCATGATGAAGTGCTTTGTGATGCTGTACCAATGCAAGCTTGCCACCTATTGTTGGGTAGGCCATGGGAATATGATGTAGGGGCTAAACATGATGGAAGATCCAATAAATATGCATTTATTAAGGATGGTACAAAGCATATTCTTAACCCTCTTTCTCCTTTTCAAGTGGGTGAGGAATATAGAAAAATGGGAGAGTTGAAAGAAAACTTGAGAGAGAGAAAAAAGAGAGAAGGAAGTGAAAAATGATATTTCAAGAGAGGAAAAAGAAGAGGTTGAGAGCTCAAGTGAGCATGAATTATCACAAAATAAGAGAAGTGAGCAAGAAGAACAAAAGAACAAAGGAAGAGAGAAGATGTGCATGATTTTGCAAAATCAAGAGAGCATAAAAGAACTAAACATTGAGGATGATACTCAAGTCATACTTATTAAACCTCAAAGTTATTCTTTGCTTTCTAATAATGAATTAACCTCTTTATCTTTGCCAAGTGTTGTTTCTTCTTTGTTGCAAGGTTATGAAGATCTATTTCCGAAAGAAATGCCGAGTGGATTGCCTCTTTTGAGGGGAATAGAGCATGAAATTGACTTTGTACCGGGTTCTCAACTACCCAACAAAGCGGCTTATAGGAGCAACCCTCAAGATACCAAAGAATTGCAAAGACAGGTTGAGGAACTTTTGAATAAAGAATTGGTGAGAGAAAGTTTAAGTCCATGTGTGGTACCCGTGATTCTAGTACCCAAGAAGGATGAGACATGGAGGATGTGTGTAGATTGTCGTGTCATTAATAGAATTACGGTAAAATATCGACATCCCATTCCTAGACTTGATGATATTCTAGATGAATTGTGTGGTTCTACTTTGTTCTCTAAAATTGATTTGAGAAGTGGATACCATCAAATTCTAATGAAACCCGGGGATGAATGGAAAACCGCTTTTAAAACTAAATTTGGATTATATGAATGGATGGTGATGCCTTTTGGACTAACCAATGCACCACGCACTTTTATGCGATTAATGAATCATGTGCTTAAATCATTTATCAATAATTTTGTTGTGGTTTATTTTGATGATATTTTGATTTATAGCAAGTGATTGGATGATCATGTGCAACATTTGAGGTTGATATTTGATGTGTTGAGAAATGAAAAATTGTATATAAATTTTAAAGTGTTCTTTTTGTGTGGATCGTGTTATTTTCCTTGGCTTTGTTGTAAGCTCAAGAGGAGTTGAGGTGGATGATGAAAAGGTAGAGGCTATTAGGAGTTGGCCAACCCCTAAGTCCATTAGTGATGTTAGAAGCTTCCATGGGTTGGCAAGTTTTTATAGGAGGTTGTGAAGGGTTTTAGTTCTTTAGCCTCTCCTTTAACCGAGGTCATTAAAAAGGATAAGCCTTTCATTTGGGGTAGAAAATAAGAGGAAGCCTTTAGAATCTTGAAGGAGAAACTTAGTTCCACTCCTTTACTTCGACCTCCCAACTTTGAGAAGATGTTTGAAATTAAGTGTGATGCTAGTGGAGTAGGCATTGGTGCGGTTTTGATGCAAGAAGAAAAACCCATAGCTTACTTTAGTGAGAAATTAAGAGGAGCTCCATTGCAATATTCTACCTATGATAAGGAACTCTATGCCCTAGTGAGAGCTTTAGCAAATTGGCAACATTATTTGTGGCATAAGGAGTTTGTGATTAGGATCGATCATGAGACTTTGAAACATATTAGGATTCAAAATAAGCTTAATAAGACATTCCAAGTGGATAGAGTTCATTGAGTCTTTTTCTTATGTGATTAATTATAAGCAAGGCAAAAAGAACATTGTGGCGGATGCTTTATCTAGAAGATATGCATTGATGAATACCTTGACTTCTAGGTTGATAGGCTTTGAGAGTTTGAAGGAGTTATATTCTAATGATGATGATTTTGGAAAAAAATTTGGAGAGTGTCAAGTGAGCTTAAATGGGTGTGTGCAAGTTATTAAAGAGGGTAATGAAGTTAGAACTCCTAGATTTGAATTGAAAGAGGGTTATTTGTTTAGGAATGAAAAGCTTTGTATACCTATGTCTTCATGGAGAGAGTTGTTGGTGAAAGAGGCACACAATGGAGGCTTGATGGGTCATTTTGGAGTGTCAAAAACCTTAGCTATTCTTAGTGAATATTTCTTTTGGTCTAAGATGATAAGAGATGTGGAAAGAATTTGTGCTAGGTGTTTGGATTGTAAGAATGATAAATCTTGTACCCATCCCCATAGCTTGTATACCCCTTTGCCTATTCCTAGCGGCCCTTGGCTAGATATTTCTATGGACTTTGTTGTTGGCCTTCCTAGGACTAGGAATGGTAAGGATAGCATTTTTGTTGTTGTGGATAGATTTTTTAAAATGGCTCACTTCATTGCTTGTCATAAAAGTGATGATGCACCTCATGTTGCTACTTTATTTGTTCATAATGTGATGAAATTGTATGGTGTTTCCCAAACCATTGTTACTGATAGAGATTCAAAATTTCTTAGCCATTTTTGGAGGTGTTTGTGGAGAAATTTGGGAACAAAGTTGTTATTTTCTACTTCTTGTCATCCCCAAAAAGATGGTCAAATCGAGGTAGTTAATAGAACTTTAGGTAACATGCTTAGGGCTATGATTAAAGGAAAGTTAACTTCTTGGGAGGATCAATTGCCATTAATTGAGTTTGCATATAATAGAATTATTCATAGATCTATTGGTATAACTCCGTTTGAGTGTGTTTATGGCTTTAATCTCTTGACTCCATTAGATTTGACTCTTTACCCAAAGATGTTATTGTGAGTATAGATGATAAAGCTAAGGCAAAAGCTATGAAGAGCATCCATGAGAAAGTGAGATTGCAAATTGAGAAGGCCAACAAAGATGCAATCAAAAGAGCCAACAAGGGACGAAAAAGAGTTACTTTTGCACCCGGTGATTGTGTATGGGTTCACTTTAGAAAGGAAAGATTTTCTAGCAAAAGGAAGAACAAGCTTATGCCAAGAGGAGATGGACCTTTTCAAGTGCTTGAGAAGATTGGAGATAATGCTCACAAAGTGGACTTACCAAGTGAGTATTTGGTCCATAATGTTTTTAATGTTAGTGATCTATCTCTTTTTGATGTAGGTATGGCAAGTTCGAGGACGAATTCTTTTGAAGAGGGGGAGAGTGCTGTAGATCAAAGTGACACTACTTCAAGGAAATCGTTCACAAGGAGTCAAGCTAAGGACCTTCAAGCATTGCAAGCTTTATGGATGAAGATGGGATCTTTGGAAGGCTCCAACATGGAAGACTTGAAGATATTTAATATATTAAGTGCTCTACCATTTTAATTAGCTTGTAATTTTAATGATGGGCAATTGGGTCTTTTCTTACTACTTTTAACCCTTAGTATAAATAGTAGAATATTAGGGTTTCATAGTTAGTTTTTGACATTTGAAGAATTGTGTCTCTTGTGAGAGCTTGAAAACCCTTTGTTGAATTTCAACATTTTGTCCTAGGATTTGCAAGTAAGGTAACTACCTTCTTGAGGATTCTAATAGATTAGGTGCTTTAAATTTCCAATTAAGTGGTGTTTTGATTAGTTCACCATTACATCTTTTAATTGTTTGAATCTAATTGTGTCTATCTCTCTTTAAATTCTACCTTTTAATTTTTATCTTGGTTTACCTTCTTGTTTCACATCAGTTATGACCTGCTTTCTAAAGCATACTCAGTCATAATAATCTACGGGACAATAGATGATTTGAGAATTAAAGTGCGGTCCATAATTTTGGCCGTAAAAAAGTCTTGAGAGGGTAAAAAATCAGGTTTTGGACCACCATCAACCTACGATGGGATCCATGACTCATGGATTGATCCACGACAGGATCCACGACCATGGATTGATCTACAGCCGACAGTCTGTCCGTAGATATCTGGACTTGACTCATTTATGTTTTTGTTGACATTAGCTGATAGTCAGTGTCAGTTGTAGTTGATCTAAATTGTATTTTGTGATAAGTATCGAAACAAAGCAGTTAGGATCGACCCTAGCCATCACTTCGAATTTGAGTCAGTCGACGATGTTGTTGAGTACATGTGGATTCATACTCATGCTTATTTTCTTTCTGCACCTTGTTGTGCAGGTTCTGAGGTGGGTATTTCAGGCGAGTGATTGGTAGCAGGGTTGGAGATAATTTTCGAGATTCTGAGGTAGTTGCTTGGCTAATTCACAGTCTTCCTGAATCTCCTCTATCCTTTCATTTTATGTCGTTTTCCTCTTTTCGGATGTTTTAGAGTTTTGTAGAGTTGTACTCGAATTTTTTAGGCTTGTACTAGTGACTCTAGATTTTTGGAAGAGTTTGTATTGTTATTCCGCATTTCTTACGAGATTTTCATGAAAAAGTTGATTTATGACTTATATTGGTTTTACATGTTAATTTTGTGTATTCGTACTTTGTCTTATGTTTTGTACTATTTGAGGTTGGCTTATCTATCAGTGAGGTTGAGATAGGTGTCATCACGTTCTCGATTTTGGGGCGTGACAAGTTGTCAAACCGGATTCTTCTCCATACACAGTAGAGAACCGTATAGTGAACATTTTCGCAGAGCATTATTTTGGACACAAGAGAGCATTAATTATTAATCTCTTTGATAAAATTTGTGTCCGCCACTGCGACTGCTAAAAAGGACGAGATATTAGTAGAATAACATCAATACTAGAACAACAGCTACTGCACCTCAGTTCCAATTTCTAAGAGGCACATTAGTGGTGTCAAAAATATACTACTTGCCTTTACCAGAAATACCATAGCTAGGAAGTCGGCATTTTCTAGCTTTGTGAATACATGGACAAATAAGGGGTTGATCAACGGGCGACGCCAAGTTGCTACTACTACTTTTGGTGAATCAGATGATTCTGACATATTCTCCTTGCTTAGCTTCTTTGAATGAGTTTTTCTACACGTTGAAACAATGATCAAATATCAAAATCAACTACAATTAACTTTAAGGGTAAAATGAAAAAAAAAATTTATCTTAATTTCATAATTGACAAAGTATTTTGGAATGAACATTTTTAGGGTCATTTCCTTTATTCAATGTTGACTCCGGCCGAGCTGGCTATGGTATAGATTTCGAGATGCAAAATTCGGAAGACAGGCTGAAATTAACTTATAAAAATTACAGCCGGCACATTTTAGAAACAAAAAAGCCCAAAACTGAACGCTGACGCCAAGTCATTCGAGTATACAAACAAATACCGAATGTAGGAGTAATAAACTAGACGGGAAATTAATTCTGAGCATTTAGACAAATGCCAAATCCACAAAGTTGTAGAAACGTATAAATTATTTAAACCATCACGTCAAAGGACTAACAATTTAACAACCATACGCATGTGTCACATTCATATTCTTAGCCTTTTCCTTGGTTTGTCCACACGGTACTAAAAACAAAAAAAGATGCTCAGATTTGTTTGATAGTATATAATCCAAACGAGTTGAACCTACTAGTCATTGACACAACCAGGCCGAGTTAACTCAGCTCTACAGTCTGCTCATCTTCATGCTGCTGCTTTTCCCCATACTTTTAGCCATATCTCTAAGCACAAACTTCTGAATTTTCCCAGTTGATGTCTTTGGAAGCTCTTCTTTGATTATGACAGTCTTTGGCACCATAAAATGTGGCAATTTGGCTCTACAAAACTCTATAATATCTTTTTCACTTGCCTTTTCTTTTCCATTCAAGCTAACAAATGCACAAGGAGTTTCGCCCCAGAATTCATCTGGCCGTGCCACCACTGCTGCTTCGTTAATAGCTGGATGTGCATACAACACTGACTCTACTTCCACACTACTCAAATTCTCTCCACCACTTATGATTACATCCTTTGATCTGTCCTTAATTTCTAAGTACCCATCAGGGTGCATAACTGCAACATCCCCTGTGTAAAACCAACCATCATCTTTCATGCATTTTGACGTTCCTTCGGGGTCTTTCAGGTAACCCAACATGACACACGCACCCTTTAGAACAACTTCTCCTAACGTTGAACCGTCGCGTTTCACACTGACTCCAGATTCTGGATCCACCACGTCCACTTCCGTCATCCCTGCAGTCCTCACCCCTTGTCTTGATTTCAGCCTTGCTCTTTCGGTTGCTGGAAATTTGTTCCAGTGATTCTTCCATGTGCAAGAAACCACTAGTCCACCAGTTTCTGTCAGTCCATAACCATGGTGGACTACAAATCCAAGGGACTCTGTTCGAAACAGGACAGCAGCAGGGGGTGGGGATCCTGCTGTCATTATATAAACAGGGTTTTTTAATGGCTTGCTGTCAGGAGAATTTGATAACATGTTGAGTACCACAGGAGCAGCGCATATGTGAGTAACGCTGTGTTTCTTGATTGAGTCATAAATGATTCTTGCGTCGAATTTTCTCAAACAGATATTAGTTCCACCAACTGCGGCCATGCCCCATGGATAGCTCCAGCCGTTTGCATGAAACATAGGAAGTGTCCATAAATAAACCGGCTGTTTCGGAACGGACCATTCTATCAAAGAATCCAACGTAACAACGAAAATACCCCTATGGGTATGAACCACTCCTTTCGGAGCAGAAGTAGTACCAGAAGTATAATTCATCGCAATCGGATCAAATTCACTTTTCGGGCGAACCCAATTGAAACCTGAATCCCCCTTTTCCACTAATTCCTCATACGTGCTGATAAATTCACTAGTTTGTTGAGTTGGGAATTCTTCGTCTTCGATGAGAACGAGAAGCGGACGGTCGGATTTAGGTGGAAAAAAGGAAAGAGCTTCGAGAACTAGGGGTTTAGATTGACAATCGACGAACACGAGCTTTGATTCGCTGTGACGGAGGAGGACAGAGATAGTACGGGCATCAAGACGGAGATTGATGGTATTGAGGATTGCACCCGCCATGGGAACAGCGAAATGAAGCTCGTACATGGCGGGTATATTAGGAGCCACAACGGAGACGACATGATTTCTGTGAATACCAAAAGAGGTAATAGAAGAGGCAACTTTGAGGCAACGGGTATGGGTTTGGGACCAAGTGTAACAAGTATTGTTGTAAACAACAGAAGGGCAATCGGCATAGATAGTAGCGGCTCTTTCCAAGAAAGTAAGAGGAGTAAGAGGACTTGAATTTGGTGGCCTTGGCTTCAGTTGATCCATAATTTGTGCTCGTCTCTGGCTAATGCTAAATGCTAATGCTGTTATCTACGCCTGTATATATACAGTGACAGGTGGAGTAGTAAAGAGACTAAAACATAGAAGTAGTAATATTTTTGTTTGCGAAATGAATTACACTTAAATAATAATATCTCTTATTCTTAATTGAGGTTCCTTTTTTGAGCCTTAAAAATGGAAAATTTTGATACGGAATATTTCTCCTTAAGTGGCTCCTAGACGTGCATATCCGAATTAATTAACTGATGAGATTTGTACAAGAATAGAGAAGAGATAAAAGGGTGTGAGTTGACGAATCAAACTAAGAATAGAAGTGGTCCACGTGGATGTGAAACTTTGGGAACCTCTTATCCAATTACTTCTTTTCTTTTTTGGTGAAAATATTTCATCCACAATATTTTTTTCAATAGATTTTCCATATATTGTACAAATGCTATGGGAAAGCTACACTGTGATCTTCCATTTAGCTGTTTTGCCATAGATTTTCAAATATTTTTGACAAATCAATTTTGTGTGAAATTTTAATATATATTTGGTCAAATTTTTTGAAAAATATATTTTATTTTATTTTTTTAAAATTAAATATAATTTAGACCCATAAGCAAGGTGAGCTACATCGCATTATAATGGTTCGGACAAATCCAGTAATTTTTGCATAGATCGTGTATTCGTATTAGAAAATCTAGTAAATATAAATAAAATTTAACCTGTGAACCCACTTACAAATACCATTAAGTAATTCAACGGTAGGATTAGGGTACTAAAGCTTTGTGGTGCTGAAATGCGGGTTTGAAACTCACAAATTGTATTTTCCTTTTTAACTTATAATATGCTTTATTATCTTTTTAAAAGAAAATATAAACTTGCATCATTTTTCACTTCCCCTCTAAAACAAAAAGAGACTATCATTTATTTTTATTTTCACAAATACAATTTCAAAATCAGATTTTTAAATAAAAGTTAGGTAGGATTCGTTATTTTTTTAAAAATATATTAAATATTAATATTGTTTCTAACATTGAAGTTATTATATATTACAAAAAAAGACTAAAATATTTCCCTTCTTACCAAATACACCCTACAAGAGAAAAAGAAGAAGAAAAAATATTTGCAATCTTGGAGTACTTATTTCTTTTACATAATAAGAAGCAGCAGATAATATGGATTACGCATTTATTTGTTGGTTTACTTATTTTTGTAACAACCTTCATAGTAATTTTTAGATTTTCTTGCGTTTTAACTGTTTTGCCCCTCTTCGTAGTTGTATTTTGATATTTATGGTCTGCGAGAGTGGGTGGCACGGTCCTAGAAGTGTTTGGTTGGTCTTTAAGGGAGTTTTTCATTTTAAAAGACTTTGAAGTTGATAAACTTGACTTTGGTCAGCATTTAGAGTTTAGAGTGACAGAGAATTCCATCAGTTCTGCTAGCTTTGGAATATCATTTTTAGGCTAGTAGTACTGTTGGTTTAGGTCTCGAGGCTTTCGATTGTGTTTTGAGTCATTGGTTGGAAAGTTAGGAATTTTGACCTAGGGTTGACTTTGGTCAACATTCTTTGAAAATGACCTCCATTGGTGAATTTGGTGACTCCACCAGGTACGGAAAGTGTTTTATGATCAATTTGCATTATTTGTTCATGTTTAAGGGTTCCGGATGAGTTTCGGGTGTCAAAAATAAGTTTTTAAAATTGCTGAGTTTTACTGGTATCTGGTATGAGCGCGATCGCGCTCTTGTAGCGCGATAGCATTGAAGGAAATTTCAATCAGCGCGATAGCGCTGAAGGTCTTGGGCTCTATTCAGCGCGATATCACTAAAGGATTTGGCCGCCTTGAGCGCGATCACGTCATTTAGCGCGATAGCGCTCAACATGCTAACAGTGACATAAATCAAAATATTCCTTTCCGTTTTGGTCACTTCTTTCGTCTAATGTTGGACCTCCAGAGCTCTATTTTTGGTGATTTTTAGTGTGTTTTCTTCGTCTTGGAAAGAGGTAAGTTCTCAAACCTTGAATTTGTGTTTTCTCCGTTATTTTTACCTCGAATTTTGGATTAATTCTAGATTAGGGATAGAAATTGAAAGTCTAATCTTGCCCCATTTTCAGCCAAACTTTAGTTTTATGATCTTTAACCTATGGTAAGCTTTCTAGGCTAGTTTTACACTTTCCACAATGATTATTTCATGATTTTACCTTCAAATCTTGATTTATCCAACTTGGAATTTGAGATTTTTCTGGTAAAGTTAAAGTTTGACAAACTGATGATTTCAAGCTCGATTTCAATCCCATTTTTGATCAAATTTTATATTTGAACTCCTTATACTTTGGGTATACTGAATTTCCAATAAAATTTTGGTTTTACTCTTTCGGGCTCGGAGTTGACTTTTTAGATCCGGCTTAGAATCTTAGTATTATGGGTATTGTTGAATTCGTGTTTACACATAGAACTCATTTTTGATAGAGTGGTTGTGTTCAGAGTCTCTTGATAAAGGGAAGGCTCAGGTGTGACTTTGTAGAATTTGTGGTTCAGCTCCGATATAGGTTATAGCTTAACTTTCTTTAGACTTGACTTGGGTGGGGACTTATCGTGTAAATCATGGGTGGAGACTTATCGTGTAAAGTATACTATGGGTAGGGTAAATTAGTAATTATCATAGCTTTTGAGTTGAATCATGTTCTTATTATGCCCATGTGGTGGCTTGTGCTGATCTTGATGGTGAATTTGATAGAGACTTATATTGTTTGGTGAAAAAGAACGTGGACTCTTGGTTTGGTATTGAAATTATAGCCTATAATGATAATATGATCATGATCCTGAGATTTTATGTATGGTGGTTATATCGGTTCTTATTCATTTATCGTGCTCATTCATATGCATACAACTCATGGTTCATGAAAACAAGAAATGATCTGGTTTTGAAATAAATGGCTTGAAAGGCTTGTTTTGTTATTATTTATATCTCGCCATGGACAGAGATTTGTCTAACAAGACCGTGGGTAAATATTCGGCTTGTTTTAATATGGACCTTGCGATTTCCTCGTGGGTCCTATCCTAGAGCAGTATATTCTAGGAAGGTGTATACTGGTGGGCATTGGCCATTGCATATCATCCCATATCATTGCATTGTATTTTTATTTCGATTGTTGCTTTGATTGAATTTCACTGTATTATTATTATCGTTGAACTGCTAGAACTTTTCTGTGTGCAGGGTTATTTTAGTATTCTTTATTCGGTATAATAATTATTTAAGCTCAGTCAGCCTATGATGTCTACTGAGTATAAGTGGATCGTATTCACTCCTACTTTTCTGCATCCTTTTGATGTAGATCCTAGCATGAGCAAACAGCGCGAACCTTGATTTGTACGACCTTTATGGATTCAAAGCTTTAGTGAGCTCTCATCCTCAGAGACTTTCCTGGCTTCCTCTATGATTTATTTCTGTCTTTTCTCACTTTTTAGACAGTTTGGATTTTGGTATTTTAGATATTATATTAGAGTCGCTCATGTACTTATGACTTCTGAGTTTCTGGGATAGATTGTATTTCGTTTGGATCTATTTATCATAATTGAGACTTTATATTCATCGTTTGTGTTGTTTTCCCCTTATTATTGTATTTATTGTGTTGTTTAGCTTGGCTTACCTACCACGATTGGGTGGGGTAGGTGCCATTACAACCCTTTAGTTTTGGACCATGACAAGTTGATATCAGAGCACCAGGTTCACCAATCTCATGAGTACAGGAGAAAGTATCTATTAGAGTCTCGCAAATTGGTATATTGATGTCCATATCTATCTTCGGGAGGCTATGAGACATTCTTAGAAAAATTCTAATCTTTGACTCTTTATCATGCGACTTGTTCATTCCTTGATTACATTTATGTTTCATTTTCTCACAGATGGTGAGGACGCGATCTGGTGCTACTGAAAGTGATGAGCTGGCACTCATTGTTGGGGCCCTAGCTAGGGGTCGAGACAGGGGCTGCGGCCGAGGCAGAGGCAGAGGTAGAGCTCGTGGGGCAGCTCCAGATAGAGGTTGTGCTAGGGTGGCCTTCCTTGAGCCGTAGATTGAGTTTGAGGATGCAGCCCATCAGTAGAAGGGTATGGGACCAGCCCAAGTTCCTCAGGATTTTAGTGCTTCTCCTGTGCTACAGGATAACATGATTCAACTTTTGTGTTATTTGGAGGGTATATCTCAAACAAGAGCTCTACCTATCACACCTGATGGATCATAGACTAAGGACGAGGTTCAGCCTCTAGAGGAGGTACCTATTCAAGGTTTTTAGACTCCAGAGGCACAACCTGCTACTGCTATGGCTCCAAATATTGATGCCTTACTAGTCAGACTTATTTCTCCGCTGGTTATGCCTAGACTAGTTATGACAGTGGACGAGCAAAAGATGTTTGATAGGTTTGTGAGATTGGGTTCTCCCTAGTTCAATGGTCCACATGACGAGGATGCTTATGAGTTTCTGGTTAGCTGTTAGGAGAGGTTGCATAACCTTGGTTTGGTTGAGTCTCATGGAGTGGATTACACTACTTTTTAGTTGGTTGGGGCAATGAAGCAGTGGTGGAGGTTGTATCTTGGTTGTAGGCCAATGGGTTCACCTCCCTTGACTTGGACGTGGTTCTGTGAGACTTTTCTGGAGAAGTATGTACCTCACAGTTTGAGAGAGAGTTTGAGAGATGAGTTTGATGCATTGGAGCAGGGTTCTATGTCCTTCACCGAGTATGAGGTTTGTTTCCATGCCCTGTCTAGACATGCATTGATGAGTATTTTGACAGAGGGAGAGCGGGATAGGAAGTTTATGCAGATAGTTGACCACGCTAGGAGGATTGAGAGATCTTAGTTGACCATGCTAGAAGGATTGAGAGATCGTTATGGGGCCTAGGAGGGTAACAACAAGAGGTCTTGCAGATAAGGTGATTTTAGTGGGTCTTCATCTCGAGGCAGAGACTTCTCAGGTAGGGGTCAGTGTTATCAGCAGGGTAGACTGATTCACATAGCATTACAGGGTTTTGACAGTGGTCATATGAGATCTGGTACTTCAGGTGGTCAGAGTTTGGGTCAGATGGTCAGAGGGTTTCATTCTGGGCATTCAGGTCGCGGTAGGTATTCTAGCTCATCCAATCCTCACTATCAGTCATTTTCGAGTAGTGGATGATTTGATTATGGAGAGCTGGGACATATTACTAGATGGTGCCCTAGGCGCAGGTGCAACATGGTTCTCAGACACAGGCGCATCAGGAACCAGCACCATAACTTAAAGGATGTTCACAAAGTGGTGAGGTAGACCTCGAGGGGCCAGGGATGGAGCCTCGGTGGCTCATGAGGGTGGTCATGGAGTTTCTCAGTCCGGAGGTGGATGTGGTTAGTGTTATGCATTCTCGAGTAGACCCGAGGTGGAGGCCTCTGATGCAGTTATTACAAGTATCATCCAAGTTTTCCATCGACCTGCTTCAATATTATTTGACCCTAGTTCTACTTATTTGTATGTGTCCGCATATTTTGCTTTGGGTTTTGACATGGTGTGAGAGTCCCTTGTTATGCCTATTTGCGTCTCGTAGGTGATTTTTTAGTGGTGGATCGGGTGTACCAATCCTGTGTTGTTACTCTTTTGGGGTATAATACCTGGGTAGACTTGATTATTCTTGATATGGTTGATTTTGATATTATTTTGGGTATGGATTGGATCTCTCCACATCATTCTCTCATGGATTGTTGAGCCAAGACTATTACTTTGGTGATGCCAGGTATGCGGATGTTAGAGTGGAAGGGCACTCAGGGTTCGTATCCTAAGAGTGTTATTTCTTTTCTTCGGGCTCAACGGATAGTTGAGAAGGGGTGCCTTTCTTATTTGGCGTATGTACATGATACTAGTGCTGACTCACCTTCTTTGGAGTCTGTGAGGGTGGCGAGAGAGTTTCAGGATGTGATCTCTATGGATCTTCCAGGTGTTCATTCGAACAGGGACATTGATTTTGCTATTGATTTGGAGCCGGGCACCAGCCTTATTTCCATCCTTCATTAGAGGATGGCTCCAGAAAAATTGAAAGAATTGAAGGATCAGCTTTAGGACTTGTTGTGTAAAGGTTTTATAAGCCCCAGTGTTCCTCCTGGGGGTGCCCCAGTGTTATTTGTGAAGAAAAAGGATGGGTCTATGTGTATGTGTATTGATTATCGCCAGTTGAACAAGGTAACCATCAAGAATAAGTATCCTCTTTCGCGCATTGATGATTTATTTGATCAGCTTTAGGGGGTTTCAGTATTTTCAAAGATTGACTTAAGGTCTGGGTACCACCAGTTGAGGATTAGAGCTTCGGATATCCCTAAGACAACTTTTAGGACCCGGTATGGTCATTATGAGTTTTTGGTGATGTCTTTTGGTTTGACTAATGCCCCAACATCATTTATAGAGTTGATGAATGGGATGTTTTGACAGTATCTTGATTCCTTTGTGATTGTGTTCATTGATGACATCTTGGTGTATTTCAAGAATAAGGCAGATCATGTGAAGCATTTGAGGATTGTACTCCAGAGATTGAGGGATGAGAAGTTGTATGCTATGTTTTCGAAGTGTGAGTTTTAGCTTAGTTCTGTGGCATTTTTGGGACATGTTGTGTCTAAAAGATGGTATTATGGTCGATTCATCCAAGATTGAGGTGGTTCCAGATTGGACTAGTCCTATTTCACTTACTGAGATTAGGAGTTTTGTCGGGTTGGCTGGTTACTACAGATGGTTTGTGCAGGGCTTTTCTTCTGTTGAAGCTCCTTTGACCAAGTTGACCCAGAAAAATATTGTTTTTCAGTGGTCCAATGAGTGTGAGGAGAGCTTCAAAAGCTCAAGGCTTTGTTGATTTTAGCACCTATCTTGACCTTACCTGTGGAAGGTGAGGATTTCACTGTGTATTGTGATTCTTTACGGGTTGGCCTTGATGGTGTGTTGATGCAAAAAGGGAAGGTGATAGCTTATGCATCGAGGCAATTAAAGACCCATGAGAAGAAATACCCCACTCGTGACTTGGAGTTGGCTGCGGTAGTATTTATTTTGAAGTTTTGGCGTCATTACTTGTACGCAGTTCATTGCTTGGTGTACACCGATCATTGTAAACTTTAGTATATCTTCAACCAGAAGGATTTGAATTTGAGAATGTGATAACGCTCAAGCATACTCTCATATTAGGAGGTATCGACGGTTATTAGAGCAAACATATTTATAGTTCCCAATTGATGTCGGGGTAGATCCCACAGAGAATTTAGAGCTTAGCCTAGGTGATTGTAAAACATAGTTCACAATGAGAGTGAGTAATATAAAAAATAGGGGAATTGAAAATCTATCACAATTTCGCAATTCAACAAAATAAAGCAATAGAGTAAAATGGGGTGTAGACAATAGAGAGGACAACTAGGGATGTGTGTCAAATAGGACTAGAACATGGGATAGGGTGATTGCTTATTCATGCAAATTCATACTAAACAACATGGGTAACCTTGGTTTTAAGTATGGTTATTTATCTCTTGATTAACAACCATATATCCAATAGTCTTAGCTCAAGAACTATTGATTAGGCAATAAAACAATTAAGATATGCTTGGGGAGGTCATACTATTTTTAGCTTTAGACCCTTAAGTGGGTTATTCCATCGATATGAGCTATTTCTAGCCTCAATCTAAATGGAAGCCCAAGTTCCCACTAGCAATTTCACATCCGAAGTTATGAAATCCTCTTTCAAGCAACAACATAACCAAGTTAGGAAAATCAATGTTTGCAACCACCAATTTTAGAGTTAAAATATGGTGAAATCACTAGACCCATGTCAAATAATCTTTTATAAACAAGAATTAGCAACATCCACACCCATTTATCAAGTACCCATCATCAACACATCCCTAGATAAGAGATTTAGCTACTTATGCTTAAGGAAAGAGGTATACCAAATGGGTAATTCAATTTCCCTTCTGTTCAAGCTAAATTTCTCAATATCTAAGCTCAATTTGTACACAAATGGTGGTTCTAAAAATTGGGAAGAAGGAATTTGATGAAACCCTCTTCTTATTCTTATAAAGGAAAACTTATTCACAAAGCTAAGAAAAATTGTTCAGAAACTTCAAAACTATCTGAACTATTTACAATTATGCCTAAAATAGGTTTATAAGCATTCCCAAAATGTCATATAACTTAAGACAAAATTGCCCTTCGGGTGGTGTGCGATGTGACGTGCAGTTCGCACGTCAGCTTGTGTGCGTCGCACACCCTCTTCAGTGATCCAGTGACTCAAGCCGACTTGGAAGCTTCATGCAAAGTGGGGTGCGGTTTGCACCAGTTAGTGTGTGCATCGCACAATGACCGCACCCCTTAACAAATCCTTCAGCAAATTCTGGACTTCATGCGGTGGAAGATGCATTCCGCACCAAGGCAAGTATGTGTCACACGAGCATCGCATCTCTCGGCAGAATCTTCGTCTTGTTTGCTCACTTCACACTTCACACTTCACACTTCACTTCTTTTTGGCTCTTTTTGGGTCCATTTCCTTATTTTCTATCTCTGATCAAAAGTACATGCATAGACATCAATAAAGACCATAAGAACCTATAAATATTATCAAAATATAGCAATAATTCATGAGTAAAAGCTCAATAAGTTGGTAGATTACCGACTTATCAAACCCCCAAACTTGAACTATTGCTTGTCCTTAAGAAAGATACTCATAAGGTAAGGAATGAATTATGCTCTAGAACTCAATCAAGGCACCAAAGGCTACTTTATTCTGAAAAGAAAACTAAGAAAAATAACAAACAAAAAGACTCAAATAAAAGACTCAACTATTGTGCTCATCTCAATTTGGACCATCACATTATCCAGGCAATAGATCATTTCAAAACCTTTTCAAAACCTTTTCAAAAGGACTTCATTTCTCATTTAAAATCAAGGGAATTTTTTCAATCAAAACAAGATACAAAGCTTCTCAAGTCATTGGCATGGACCATCAAGGTTTTCCTCGAGATTCACCATACAACTTGCCTCATTCATTCCTGTCAATTAAAATAGAGACTTCATGTTTCAATTCGAGTGCATGATGCCACTCACCGTAAGAGAGAATTCTACTCACAATCATGCAATTCACAAAACAAAGGGATCATAAGAGAACTAAGAAGACTCTCACTCTCTCAAGGAAGTTCAAGTGCACACATGTCGACCCATAGGCTTGCCCTTCATGTAAATCACCACTAATATAGGATGGCCAAGCTCGGAACTACCTAGGACTTGCGGGTTACGATGTTGGCTAGGGCTAAGGTGAGGTTTGCATTTGGCTCAAGTGACTAAGGCTCCCTACGCTCTTTCATTCATCTTGAACACTGCTCACATCATTGAATTTTTGACTTTACCTTATATCTCCCTCACACAACCCAAGCTTCTTCTTTTCAATCATGATCATTCAAAACTCCTTGTATCACCTTTATTTGGTAGCACCTATTCTTTCTTTTCATTTTTGCTCATTTGATTGAACTTTTTGGAGCAATTTACAATTCATCTTAAGGTGCTACCTTGCATTTGAACTGCATCCTTTTTCTTCTCCTCATTGATCACATACACCCTCAAACTTAGGCATTTGCCTATGTTGTCTTTTCATTTCTCTCCCCCCCCCCCAAACTTAGGCTTTTAGCCTACTTTTCATTTTCGAGTACTTAGGGAGGACCAGTGCAAAGATAGAGGTTTTAAAAAGGTTAAGGTGTTAAACAAAGTGCCAAAGAACGGTCACAAGCTCAAAGGGGCTCACTAGGATTGATGTTGAGGGAAGTAATTTGGGTGAAGTGGTTGTTAAAAGAGGGCCTAAGGTCATTTTACAAGCTCGGTCACACCTAGAATTTCGCCTTGAATCACATTCGGGGCAAGTTCTAGACAAAACGCATGCATAAGAATCAAGATAAAGCCTCACCACACAAGGCATCATGCCACAAGACTTTATTCATTAGTCTCAAGATCAATTGGGATAAATGACTTTTGACAAGCTATTCCAAGTTCATTACACACTCATTTGGGAATCGATCAAGCCAAAGCGAGAGGGTGCAACTCATGAAAAGAGAATACTTTCCTCAAAAATTCATTTTCCCTCTTTCCTTTCTTTTTTTTTTCAAAAATATCTTGCCAAGAATTTCTTTTTGGTGGGTCCATTTCGAGACAAGCACACTACGGACTCAAATTTAAATTAAAACTTGGCATTTTACCTTAAGAAAGTTGCCTTCTATCATAGGAAAACACTAACCTGGTTCGACACAAAAGAAAATAAAAGAAAATTTCTGCTCCTTGGGAAAGAACCATGGTATTAAGAAAACCCTCGAAGTTTATTGCTAAACTACTATTAACAAGGCGATAACCAAATTATTCGCACTCATAAATTATTCTAGAAACAAGCCTCGGCGTAGGATCTTAGCGCATTTACAAGGCATGGGTATCAAGACAATGGAATCATGAAAGACTAACCCGGCACACAACCAAACATTAAAACTCAAGCCCGGTGAGGGCACAATTAAGCTAAAAAACATAAACATAAAGGTAAAGGCCCGGTAAGGGCAATATCATTACAATCATCCAAAATATGCCCGACAAGGGCCAAATCAAATCTAGCAAGAGAAACTAAGAATGTCAACAAGGCTCGGCAAGGGTAATAGAAATATCTTAAGCCCAATCACCGGCAACCAAAAGCAATAATAATAAAGAGCACCCCATCCCATCAAAAGAAGCATTGCCCTTAATGCTACAAGCTCAAGTAATAGAAAAGGGGGTGCAACACTCCCTGGAGGACTATGCCTCACCATCATCAGTTGCTGCCTCATCATCTGCAGTCTATCCACTAGGACCCATGCCACCCTTTCGGGAGTGTGCAATAGTCGTGGACTCACAGAGAGCATGTTGAAACTCTGGGTCCTGATCATCATCTAGCAAGTTATACTTATCACCAGGCAGCCCAAACTCATCATCATCATAGGATACAAACAAATCGTCCATGGGCCCTCGCATTGGACGGGGTTTAGGCAAGGAGCTCAAATCTGCCGCCTCAACTGGAGTTTCCCCTTTTGCCTTATCCACATCCTTCCAAAGTGCTTTGATGGACCCTTCAATTACATCTACCCTTTGGCAGAGTTTGGTCACCTTGTCGACAACCCCACAGATAGCTTTCTTGATAGCCTTGTTAATCAACCCTGGTAGATCTCTCGCTAAGTCGCTCAACTGCCTCTTATTATTATATGTCTTATCAACCATATCCTGGAGGCCACTTTTAGGTAACTTGGGTGTGGGGGAATGTGCATGTGCCTCTGATGTAGCTCGAGATGGAGATAAAGCAGCTGATTCGGCATCTAACTTATCACTCTCAACATACACCATTTCCTCTACCATGCACTTTTTGAATTTAGGGGCATCCCTGTCGATCTTCTTATCCAAATCAATCACCCCAACTGCATAGGTGACCTTGTCGCAGCTGAAGTATGGGATGTCAACCTTGGCACACAACTTGCTAATCAGTACTGGGAAAGGGAATGCGTCATTGCCCCTGCGTGCTTTCCTCCAGATTACCATGGCTATAATTTCCCCAAAATTCACATGCTCCCCTGTCATAATGGCAGCAACTAAATTGGCTCCATCTTGAGTTATCTTCTGGTCATTTTGAGAGGGTAGAAATTAGATCCAGACGAGATCATACCACAGACAGGCTTTAAAGTGCAGAGTTCTTCTCAGAATGTCACCTTCCACAGTGGCCCAGATAAGAGTGAAAGGAGCAAGGATAGGGGCAGTCTCATGATATGGATTTACTTCCGCTTGCAACTTGGCCATGAGAGAAGGTGAAGGTTTGATCGAGTTTCCCCAATAGATGGCATTGATGACAGCAGGGGTAATGTAAACTTTCTTGCCCCCTGACTATGACTGAATTCAAGTTTGGAAATTTTTCTACAGGTCATTTATAACTCTTTAAATCCTGTGTGGCTTGATAGGCCGTAAAGAACTCCCGCACGACCTCCTCATAGTATCCTTAGAGAACATCCTGAAAAGGGTGCCACTCTCGTTCAGAAAACTGATGGTGCATGTTGGGCAGCTCATCCCCAACTTCCCCTAAGTTAAAACTCTATTCTTCATTGAATGGCCTATTCTTATCTCGCTTATAGAAGGCCTTCATGCCCTCTACCCCAATGCGAATCCTTGTTTCTTCTGTAACTGACATTTTCCTTAGTTGGCTACCTGTGTTTTCCCTGCTAGAAGACATGTTCTGCACATAGAGATTATGAGTCCAAAAATAACAAAAACAAAATCTTTTTGTATTTTTATCATATGTGAAAGAAAAAGATCAAAAAGAATTTAACAACTAAAAAGGACGGAATGCAAAGAAGTAGAAAAACAAAGTAGGTGATTGTTGGCTCATGCGGACCATGTGCAGACCAAACCAGATGAGGTGTGCGTCGCATGTGGCATCGCATGAGCTAACAGAAATCTTCAGTGGCTTCAGCTTGAATGTGTGAAGTTGGTGCGGACCGCACCAACCAGGATGTGCGTCGCACCAGTCGTCGCACATTAAAACAGTGAACTGGTGGGCTATTTTCACATGGTGCGATGCCTTATGTGTTCTGCATATCAAGATCTATGCATCACATGCAAAATTCACATAGGCACAATTGGAATTTTTCGATTCCTTGTGTTCTTGTGAATTACGTATGTGATTCGTAGAGCAAGATTTGCATGAAGCACTTGGCACCAAGCAGCAAACCAGCATTATTAACAAAAGGGGAAAGGGATATCATGAACACACAATCGTCCGGGTACTCAGATTTCCCCGAACTTTCATTATCATCAATCAACAAGCAAAAGAAAACTCAACAATTTTCCTTAAGAAGGACGTTACCTCTTCTATTATCGGGAACATCAAGACTTCTCAATTGGGCACACGATTCACAACAATAATTACCTCCCCGCACAAGTTCATACACCCAACAAAAAAATTTAACAAAGAACATGGGTATACGAATAGTAGTAAATCTTAGCCTAAACAACAAATTCAACCAAAACCTCATGACAAACGATGATTTCCCCTTAAGAATGACGTCACTCAATCTATCATAGGGCCAAATCATGCATCAATCATAAGTGGGTTACTCAGACTTCACCCTAAACACAATTTTCAAGGTTAAAAATTGCTACCAATCAACATGCATTATCACAATATCAAGATCTACCAAGTTGATCCTAAGCAAAAATCCATAACACAATTCAAAATTGGGGACCCAAAATTTTTGGATCTCTGCCAAAATCAACATGGTTATTCTAACAAGCATGCTTCACAATATGAGTTCCCAACCTTCATAAAAACATGTATTTAACGTCAGAAAACTTACCACAAGTGAAGATTAGGCGGAGAGAAGTAAAAATTGAAGCTTTTGAAGAGCAACAATGGTGACCCAATAACTTTCCCGGAGAACTACGACAGTGGCACATGTGGTGAAGCAGAGGAGACATTTGGGTGAGGGGAGGAGAGGATTTTGGGGAAGTTTGAGGGATTTTGGGAGAGAATTTGAGAGGTTGGAGGAGAGCATATGGAAAAAGAGGAGAAGGGTGACAGATTTAAAGTGGAAAGGAAGAAGAATATTTGCCGGGTCAGTCTCCAGGTCAGGTCGGTCAATGGGTTAGGTCAATTAAAATTTGCATTTTACCATGGTATGCTGTGATATGCAGTTTGCACAAGCCCTTGTGCGGACCGTATGTCATTTCGCACCTCACCTTTTTATGCCCTGAATTTGACCCAGGCTTCTGCTTCAACATGCGATGGAGGTGCAATGCGCACATGGGACATGCGTACCACATAACCCAGTGCACATCGCCTCCAATGTCTATAGTTTCTTCCCAACCTTCTGGTTTGGCATGCGTTGGGCTGTGCAATGCGCACAATGGTTTGTGCGAACTGCACGATCCTCTGCATAACTCCTTTTTGCCCTGTTTTTTCATTTGTTCATTCCTCTACTCCTTGCATTCCTAAAACACACCAAAAAAAACAAAAAGGTAAAGGAAATCAAAGTAAAGACACTTGGGTTGCCTCCCAAGAAATGCTTGATTTAACATCGTGGCTCGATAATAGTACCTCAACCTAGTTGTTGTTGAATAGCATGCCAATTTAGTTGCCATAGCCCCATCCCAATAAAATGAATTTCTCCTTCAACGACCTCAAAACATCAACATGTTGCCGACTTGGCAACTCTTCAATCTTGGGTGTCTTGCCCATTTCATGCTCTTCAAGGGCATGATCAAGCTTGCCCTCTAATTCTATCACCGAGATCACCCTCAAGTCATCCGGAGGTCTTGTGGGTTGGCATACATTGAATGTCACCACTTAATTCCCCACTCAAAATTTAAGCTCACCGAGTTCAACATCCATGAGTGCTCTCCCCGTCGCTAACAATGGTCACCCTAAGATGATGGGCACCTTAATATCAACTTTACAATCCAAGATCACAAAGTCCACCGGGAGAATGAACTTGTTGACTTTCACCAATACGTCGAATAGGATTCCTACCGGACGCTTAATGGACCGATCAGCCATGAGAAGTCTCATAGATGTAGGTTTGGGTGTACCTAATCCTAACTTGTTGAAAATCGCTAGGGGCATTAACTTGATGCTCGCCCCTAGATCACACAAGGCTTTACAGAACATAAAGAGCCTAATAGTACATGGTATGGTGAATGCCTCGGGATCGTCTCACTTTGTAGCAACATTGCTTATCATCACAGCGCTACAGTTGTGTGATATCTCAACGGTTCCCACATCGACTACCTTCTTCTTTTTAAGCAACTCTTTCATAAATTTTGAATACCCCAACATTTGCATCAAGGCTTTAACTAAAGGAATATTTATTGATAGCTTAATAAACATGTCAACAAACTTGCTAAACTTGTGATCTTCCTTCTTCTTGTTAATCCTTTGAGGGTATGGAGGAGTTCCCTTGGGTAGTGTGGTTGGCACACTTTGCACAAGAGGGGGATCCTCCTCAACATCAATAGCAACTTGGGGAGGAGATTCAGCCTCCTCCCTCTCTTCATCAACCTCAACACTTACCGGGGCATTAGGTGCACCAAGCTTCACCTCAACCCCCAGTTCTACAACATCATTATAACGCACGATCTCTTTTCCTTTATCACTCGGCTCGACTATGACTTCAACAAAAGGTTTCTTTGCCACAACATACGGCTTCTTAGCAACATCCTCAATGGGATTGTCTACCACACCACTCATCCTACCACTCCTAGTAACAACAACTATAATATGTGCATCTACTTTGGGATTGGCCGTAGTGTCACTTGGAAGCGTGCCTTTCATCCTCATATTCATTTGGGTGGATAGGTGATTCATTTGTGCCTCAATATGCTTGATCGAGGCCGAATGAGAGTTCACGATTTTATACAACGTCGATCCTTCACTTTTTAGCTTACTAACCCCGGTGTTTATTGAGTCCAATTTCTTCAAAACCAAGGACAACATGTCCTCTATCTTCGAATGGCTGGGGTTGATTGTGGTGGGTTGGTATAAGGAATCTGACTTGTTTAGAGGCACATACAGGTTCGAACTCTGGTGGTTGTATCTTCACCATCCTTGTCTCGGTCTCTCTAATTACCATCTTTATCCTTATTCGTGTTCCAACCTTGATTCTCATCACTTGGGCGATAATACCCGGGACGAGAACTCGCCAACAAATAGCAAAGTTTACCATCCACGATGGCCAATAACATGTCATCACTAGCCTTTTTCTCTGGTGTACTCACAACATTCACGGTCTTAGCACCACCTACCCCTATCATGTGCTTGGCAAGCAAGTCTATTTGTGTCATCATTTTTGCCATGGTCTCATCCCTCTCTTTATCCTTCCTCCTCATCTCATTTGTTAGGATGGATGTGGTCACTCCCGAGGTTGGAATATCTGCCTCCCTTATGTGCCAAGCCTGGTTAGTCTTGGTCATTCTCTCAAGAAGGGCCGAGGCAACAGGAAATTGTAGATCCATGAAGGTACCACCACCAAGATTATTGGCCATGGATTCTTTCATTGAGTTCAAGGATCTAAAGAAGCTTTGAAATAAGACATGGTCCGACAAACCATGGTTAGGACACAACACTAGCTTCTTTTTAAATCTCAACCATGCCTCATGTAGAGGCTCCTCGGGGAGTTGACGAAAGTTGGTAATCTCATCCCTTACCTGCATCATACGCGATAGAGGGAAGAATCTAGTTGTAAATGCATCCACCAATTCATTCCAAGGGGTAATAGACCCATCCGGCAATTCCTCCAATCATGCCGTGGCTTTCCCCATTAGAGAGAAGGGGAATAGGCATAATCGAATGGATTCTTGGGAGATATTTTAGAATATGAACGGTTGGCATATCTTTACAAAATTACGGATGTGTCGATTGACATCTTCATGAGATACTTCTCCAAACGTACCCTTCATTTGGATCAAATGGAGCATTGTGCTAGTAACGTGAAATACCACATTTCCCACCGTGAGGGTAGGCGGATTGCACCTACTCCCATTTGTATCACAGGCTTAGCAGTTTTTGCGTCCATGTAGCCTCCGTTAACACTATCATTGACACCTACCTCGCTCATGGACTAGCATGCTCAATCACAACACAAACAACAAACAAAGTAAAAAGAAACAAACACTCTCAAGGTGATTTCAAATTTATAATCAAAAAGGCTAATCAACTTAATTCCTCGTCAACGACACCATTTTTTATAAGCACTCAAGCGTACTCTCTTATTATGAGGTATCAACGATCGTTAGAGCAAAATACATTTATAGTTCCCAATGGATGTCGGGGTCGATCCCATAGAGAATTTAGAGCTTAGGCTAGGTGATTGTAAAACAGAGTCCACAACGAGAGTGAGTAATATAAAAAAGGGGGAAATTGAGAATCTATCACATTTTCGCAATTCAACAAAATAAAGCAATAAAGTAAAATGGGGTGTAGACAATAGAGAAGACGACTAGGGATGTGTGTCAAATGGGACTAGAACATGGGATAGGGTGATTTCTTATTCATGTAAATTCATATTAAACGACATGGGTAATCTTGGTTTTAAGTATGGTTATTTATCTCTTGATTAACAACCATATATCCAATAGTCTTAGCTCAAGCACTATTGATTAGGCAATAAAACAACCAAGATATGCTTGGGGAGGTCATACTATTTCTAGTTTTAGACCCTTAAGTGGGTGATTCCGTCGATATGAGCTATTTCTAGCCTCAATCTAAATAGAAGCCTAAGTTCTCACTAGCAATTTCACATCCGAAGTTATGAAATCCTCTTTCAAGCAATAACATAACCAAGTTAGGAAAATCAATGTTTGCAACCACCAATTTTAGAGTTAAAATATGGTGAAATCACTAGACCCATGTCAAATAATCTTTTATAAACAAGAATTAGCAACACCCACACCCATTTATCAAGTACCCATCATCAACACATCCCTAGATAATAGATTTAGCTACTTATGCTTAAGGAAAGAGGTATACCAAATGGGTAATTCAATTTCCCTTCTATTCAAGCTAAATTTCTCAATATCCAAGCTCAATTTATACACAAATGATGGTTCTAAGAATTGGGAAGAAGGAATTTGATGAAACCCTCTTCTTGTTCTTAGAAGGGAAAACTTATTCACAAAGCTAAGAAAAAATTGTTCAAAAACATCAAAACTATCTGAACTATTTACAATTGTGCCTAAAATGGGTTTATAAGCATTCCCAAAACATCACATAACTTTGGAAAAAATTACCCTTTGGGTGGTGAGTGGCGCGACGTGTGGTTCACATGTTAGTATGTGTGCGTTGCACACCCTCTTTAGTGATCCAGTGACTCAAGCCGACTTGGGAGATTCATGCAAAGTGGGGTGCGGTTCATACCAAGTAGTGTGCGCATCGCACAATGACCGCACCCCTTAACAGATCCTTCAGAAACTTATGGACTTCATGCACGGTAGAAGGTGCATTCCGCACCAAGGCAAGTGTGTGTCACACGAGTGCCGCATCTCTCGGTAGAATCTTCATCTTGTTTGCTCATTTCACACTTCACTCCTTTTTGGATCATTTTGGGTCCATTTCCTTGTTTTCTATCTTTGATCACAAGTACCTGCGTAAACATCAATAAAGGCCATAAGAACCTCTAAATCTCATCAAAACATAGCAATAATTCATGAGTAAAGGCTCAATAAGTTGGCAAACTACTGACTTATCAGACTGCAGGTGGTCGGAGTGTTGAAAGAATATGATATGACTATTGTCTATCACTCGGGAAAGGACAATGTAGTGACGGATGCCTTGAGTAGGAAGGCGGTTAGTATGGGTAGTCTTGCTATGTTGGTGTCCGAGGAGCGACCTTTGGTGGTGGATGTTCAGCTTTTGGCTAATAGCTTTGTTAGACTTGATATTTATGAGCCTGGTAGGGTGCTTGCTTGTATTGAGGCACGGTCTTTGTTATGGGATCAAATAAAGAGTAGGCAATTTGAGAATGAGAAGTTGTGCATGATTCGGGATAAGGTGTTGAATGGTGAAACTAAGGAAGCATTTCTTGATCTGGAGGGTGTTTTGAGAATCAAGGGTCGAATTTATGTTCCTAGAGTGGGTGACTTGACTAAATTGATCATGGAGGAGGCTCACAGTTTGAATATTCTATTCATCCAGCGGCAGCCAAGATGTATCATGACCTGAAGAAACGCTTTGATGGTGTAGAATGAAAAAGGACGTTGTGGAGTTTATGGCTAAGTGTTTGAATTGTCAACAAGTGAATTATGAGCATCAAAGGTTGAGTGGTATTACTCATAGGATGCCTATACCTGAGTGGAAGTGAGAGCGTATCACTATGGACTCCGTGGTTGGGTTGCCTCAGACATTGGGGAAGTTTGACTCTATTTGGGTGATTGAGGATAGATTGACCAAACAACTCATTTTGTTCCAGTCAAGGTGACCTACAATGTGGAGAAGTTGTCAAAGATCTACATTCGAGAGATAGTTTGGTTGCATGGTGTACCCATTTTCATCAATTCAAATAAGGGCACTCAGTTCACATCTCACTTTTAGAGTTTTATGCAACGCGAGTTGGTACTCGGTTGGAGATGAGTACAAATTTTCACCCCTAAATAGATGTTCAGTCGGAGTGGACTATTCAGATTTTAAAGGATATGCTTCGAGCTTGTGTGATCGACTTTGATGGTTGTTGGGACTAGTTTTTGTGTTTGGTGGAGTTTTCCTGCAACAACAGTTATCATTCCAGCATTCAGATAGCACCATTTGAGGCTTTGTATGGGAGGAAGTGTAGATCTCCAGTGGGTTAATTTGATTCCTTTAAGGTTAGGCCTTGGGGTACGGACTTGTTGTGGGATGCTTTGGATAGGGTAAATTTAATTCAGGACCGACTCTTGGCAGCCCAGAGTAGGCAGAAGAGTTATGCAGATAGGAGGGTTCACGACCTTGATTTCATGGTTGGTGAGCGGGTTTTGCTGAAAGTATCCCCCATTAAGGGTGTGATGAGATTTGGGAAGAAAGGTAAGATTAGTCTGAGGTTTATTGGCCCTTTTGAGATTTTTTGGTGCATTGGGGAGGTAGCTTATGAGTTAGACTTGCCTTCGAGTCTTTTAACTGCTCACCCTGTTTTTCATGTTTTGATGCTGAAAAAGTATCATTCTGATGGTTCTCATGTGATTAGTTGGGACTCAATGGATTTGGATTAGAATCTGACTTTTGAGAAGGAGCCTATAGCTACCTTGGATAGGCAGACTAGGAAGTTAAGGTCCAAGGAGATAGCATCAGTGAAGGTTCGGTAAGGGTATCGTCTGGTCGAAGAGGTCACTTGGGAGATAGAGTCAGACATGCGGAGCAGATATCCCCAGCTTTTCAGCAGTTCATAATAGAATAGTATGTATATTCTCAACTTTCTCAACATATCTCAGTATGTTCTCAAATTCAGCTATCTCTCAAGATACTATCAACAAGTACACCATAAATTTACTAAGTGCAATCATTCTCACAAGTCATTTAAAGACAGGCTTCAACAGTCATAAGCTTATTCATGCAAGTATTGTCAAGCCATCAATCAACCACAGATCATATTCGAAGACCAACCAATATGCTTATCAATTCAAAATACATACACAAGACTAAACTAAGTCTAACTCCACATAAACCGTAACCTACCTCAACTGAAGAATCTGAGTCAATCAAGCTCAATCACACGAGCCTTTCCTTTGCTCAACGCCTCAGAATATTCAAAGTCTAAAACAAACAATTACAAAAGTAATTAATCATCTACTCTTTAATTACAAGCTTTGAGAATTCAAACTCATTAGTTCTACCCTTATTCAAGGTCTATAATATTACCTAAGGGTTAATTTATCATAAGCTAGTTCCACAATATCCACATTATTATCATTCATAAAGTTTCTACTCCAATTCCCCCCTATTAAGCAGTTTTTATGCTAAAGGTCCCATTTTTATGAAATTCAAGGTTCTCAATCATCACCACCCATGTTTAAGAACATCAAATTCATGCTAGAAAGTGTTAATTAACAACCTAGAAGCATTCTAGACGATTATTAACTCTACCCATAAGTTTTTCCACACTTTTCATGAACCTAGGGGTCTAACCATAATTCATCATTACAATCTCCCTAGCGATTCTATGATATTAACAGATTACTAGGCAAAGATATTGATGGAATGACTTACCTCAACGAGAAAACTCACCCTAGCCTTGGAAAAATTGCCTCTCTGGAGCTCTAGAATGATGTTTTGGAGTTTATGATTTGAAACTTGAAATAAGTGACTTAAACATGTATTCTGCCTCCCGTCACTCGCTTCAGCGAACCATTTCTCGCTGCGGCAGGATCGTTATGGCAAAATAGGGCTCGCTATGGCGAATTACCTAGCTCCACTATGGCGGTCTCACTGCAGAAAAAATCCTACCACTGCAGCGGTCTTTAACCAGTAGCTCAGAAAATCTGTCCATCAGCCCCATTTTGCAACACAACTTTTAATCTTAACACATCGCAAAATAATTCCATTGTAGCAACCACTAAAACCACATGCTACAAATTCATTCATAGTCTCAGAATCTCCTACGGAGGTCTAAATCACTAGGTCACCCCCTAACAGAACACAACACCACAAAACATGACACCATGAATCATAATTCACCACGAAACCACACAACACTAGTTTTTAGTTTTAAACTATCCTACCTTGAGATTTTATTAGCTCAATTCACTAGAAGAACTCTAATAGGGTATTTATGGCTCTAACCACCCTATAACAACTGAGAGGGTCATTACATCAAATACCAATTAAATAACTATTTGTCCCTGAATGGATAAGAAGGAAAACAAGGGAGAAATTACCTGACTTAACGAAGAGCTGGGGAAACTTGCTACGCATGTAAGATTCGGTCTCCCAAGTGGCCTCTTCAATAGGATGGTTCTTCCAGTGGACCTTCACAGATGCAATCTCCTTTGATCTCAACTTGCGGACCTCTCTATCTAAGATTGCCACAAGTTTCTCTTCATACGACAAATTCTCTTGAATAGGACCAAATACGAGCAAATAATATAATTCTCATCACCATGATATTTTTTCAACATGGACACATGAAACACTAGATGAAATCCCAACAAACCTGGAGGCAAAACCAATTCATAGGTTATCTCCCCCACACGCTTAAGAATTTTAAATGGCCCAATGAACCTCGGACTGAGCTTATCTCGCTTACGAAACCTCATCACACCTTTCATAAGTGAAACTTTGAGCAACACTTGCTCTCCTACCATAAATTCCATACCTCTGACCTTTCAATTTGCACACTCTTTCAGCCTACTCTGGGATGCTAAGAGCTTCTCCTGAATGAACTTCACCTTCTCTAACAAATCCCTCAAAATATAAGCACCCCAAGGCCTTACCTCAAAAGAATCAAACCAACCAATGGGAGATCTACATCTTCTCCCGTACAACGCCTCAAATAGTGTCATATCAATACTCGAGTGATAACTATTGGTATATACAAACTCTTCCAATGACAAGAACTGGTCCTAATGACCACCAACGTCTATCACACATGCGTGAAGCATGTCTTCCAACACCTGAAGCATCCACTTAGACTGCCCATCTGTCTGAGGGTGAAATGTTATATTAAGGTCTAACCTAGTACCCAACTTAGCCTGCAATGTTCTCCAAATGTTAGAAGTAAACTGCGTACCTCTATCTGAGATGATGGAGATTGAAATTCCATGAAGTCAAACAATCTCTGGGATATAAAGCTTGGATAACTTCTCTGCATTATAAGTTACCTAAACTAGAATGAAGTTCGCAGACTTAGTCAACTTATTAACAATCACACATATTGAATCAAACTTTCCCAAGGTCTTGAACAGACCAACCACAAAGTCCATCGCTGTCCTTTCCCCTTTCCATTCAACAATAGGCATTCTCTGAAGTGTCCCTCCAGGTCTCTGGTGCTCATATTTAACCTGCTGACAGTTTGGACACTGGGCAACAAAATCAACAATGTCGCGCTTCATCCCACCCTACTAATAATGTTGTCTCAGATCATGATACATCTTCCTGGCGCTAGAATGTATAAAGTACCTCAAACTATGATCCTCTATAAGGATAGTCTTGATCAAATAATCAACACAAGGAACAGACACACGCCCTTTAATCCTCAAGACGCCCTCATCATCAATCATGGCCTCCTTGGTCTCTCCCTACAAGACCTTATCACGAATCTTGCTCAACTTAGCATCCTCAAACTGTCTGGCCTTAATTTCTTTATAAATGAAGATCTTGCCTCCAAACAAGACAAAACTCCACCAGACTCGGTCATATTGAGTCTCATAAAACTGTTAACCAGAGTTTGAACCTCTCTAGCCAACAGATGCCTTGTAGCTTCCAAAGAAAGTCAGGCTACCCCTACTCCCCAACTTCTTACTGATAGCATCAGCTACCACATTCACTTTACCCATATGATATAAGATAGTAATATCATGGTCCCTGAGCGGCTCCATCTATCTACACTGCCTCAAGTTTAGATCCACATGTGTAAATACATGTTGCACGCTGCGGTGGTCACTAAATACATCATAATGGATACCATAAAAGTAGTGCCTTAAAAACTTAAGAGCAAACACCACCGCTGCTAATTTCAAGTCATGCACATGATTGTTCTTCTGATGTACCTTAAACTATCTAGAAGCATATAAAATGACTTTCTTATCCAATATCAAAATAACACCAAACCAGAACGTGAAACATCACAATAAACAACAAAGTCCTTACCCTCCACCAACAATGTAAGGATGGGATTTATAGTCAACAATGTCTTTAGCTTTTGAAAGCTCTCCCCACCCTCATCAGACCACTGAAATAACACATCCTTCTGAGTCAAACAAGTCAGTTGAGAAGCAATAGAAGCAAACCCCTTCACAAATCAGCAGTAGTAGCTAGACAATCCCACAAAGCTGCAAATCTCAATCACTAAAGTAGGCCTAGACCAACTCTTGACTACATCTACTTTTTGCAAATCAACCATAATTCCCTCTTTTGAAACCATATGCCTCAAAAAGGATATAGAAGTCAGCCAAAACTCACATTAGGAAAATTTAGCGTTCAATTGCTTCTCTTGCAACAATCCCAACACAACTCTCAAATGGTTCTCATGCTCTTCCTTACTCTTTGAATATACCAAAATATTATCAATAAATACAATTACAAAAGAACCCAAATACGGCTTAAAGATTCCATATATCAAACTCATAAAGGTGTTGGGGCATTAGTAAGCCCAAAAGATATCACCAAAAATGCATAATGCCCATATCTGGTCCGAATAGCATTCTTAGGTATATCCTCAGCCTGAAACTTCCACTGATGATACCCAAATCTCAAATTAATTTTAGAGAATACAGACACACCCTGAAGCTGATCAAATAAGTCATCTATGCAGGAAAGAGGGTATTTATACTGAATAATGACCTTACTGAACTGACGGTAGGCAATGCACATGCGCATACTCCCATCTTTATTTTTCACAAACAACACAGAAGCACCCTATGGAGAGACACGGCCAAATAAACCCCTTACTAAGTAGGTATTGCAACTGAACTTTTAATTTTCTCAACTCAGTTGATGTTATCCGATATGACAGAATAGAAATAGGATGAGTCTCAGACTCTAAATCAATGTAGAAATTGCTATCATAGTCTGGTGGCATACCAGGTAAATCTGCAGGGAATACTTCCAAGAACTCACAGAATACATGAACTGACCCTACAGATGGGACCTCTACACTAGTGTCCCAAAGATGCGCCAAGAATGCCAAACACCCCCTCTCTATCAGTATGTCCACTGCCTCAGTTAGGCTAGGTGCAACCTCTACCTGTCCCATGGCCACCACGCCCACCCTGAGGATGATCTTTACCATGTGCACCACCTTCTCTACCCATTGGAGCTAGAGCTCGGGAAGCCTAATACTGAGCTGACTGACCAGTCTGTCTAAATCTGGGACACCATCTCCAAATGTGTCTAACCTCTCCTAACTCATAACATGCCTTATCTAAAGTGGGCCTTTGAGTTAAATCCAAAGAAGTAATGTAACCACTGTGATTTGAGAAAGGCTGACTGGCCCCTGGAGGACCCCCAGCTAATACCCTTGAGAAACTGGGCCCTTAAAGAAAGAACCACTGTAATTACCCCCTTTTTGGGCCTTCTCTTCAGCAGGCTTAGAATAACCATTATGTTTTACCCCTTCCACATTCCTGACATTCTCAAGCACTTTCTGAAAAGTCTTCCCAGAAGACACTATCTGTAGAGCTGATAGCTGAAGTCCCGTATTCAACCTTTTAACAAACTTATGAATCCTCTCCTCCTCTGTGTGCAACAACTGCAAAGTATACTTGGAGAGTGAGTGAAATCGAGCCTCAAAGGCTGCAAATAAAAAACTACCCTGCTCAATAGGAGTAAACTCATCCTGCCTCTTATCTCACAAGGTACGAAAATAGTACTTCTCCAGAAAGACTGAATAGAACTGAGTCCAACATAATAGAGGTGACCCAGCTGGCCTACACTCCACAAACGCTCTCCGCCATAACTTTTCATCCCCATCTAGCTGGAAAGTAACAAACGCTACCCCATATCGCTCTACTACCCCCATCTTATGGAGCCTCTCATGATAATCAATGATAAACTCATAAGCATTCTCATTCTCGGTACCATAAAAAATAAGAGATTTCATCTTAGTGAACCTCTAAAATAATCCATGCTCCTCCCTAGTTATCACCGACCCAACCACCAATCTCAGAAATATCCCTATCTCAAAAACCTCATCCCTCTGTGGAGCCACAATAGCAGCATGCTACAAAACTGGATTCTGACCTATTAGAATTACGAGTGCTACCCCAGTCCCTGCCAAACCACTCAGTAGAGTTAATACTTGTTGTAGCACATTTGAAGAAGCCAGAGCAGGAACAACTAATCTAGTGCTGCTACCTCCTCTGCTGCTACCCCAATATGATCCTTTGGTGGTTGAGGGGACTCTGACCTATCCAGTAGCTAGAGTTCTACCCCTAGAGGGTGATACTTTTCGTCCTCTTCCTCGACTATCTCTTCTCGCGCGTCCTCTATAATGATTCATGGCCTAGCAGCCGGCCCGGGTGCCTTTGCTCTTGCCTCTAATGCATGTTTCCTCACCATATGTGAGAGAAAATAATGAAAAGGTCATATACCAATTTGGATTGCCAGATACCAATTGGAATCAAGTAATAGCACGAAAGAAAGAATTGAGTTTTCCTAGTGCCCTATAGCCTCTCAAAGAAAAGTACAGACGTCTTCAAATTATTCTGGAAGACTCTACTACACATGTCCTTGTACGACAAGATCGATGAACCTAAAGCTCTTATACCAACTTTTCATGACCGAAATAGCCGTGAGTGGCACCCACACTAACCCTTCCCCCTTCCCCAGTAGGCAAACCATGCATTACCATCTAAACTAAGTCTTAACC
Source organism: Jaltomata sinuosa (assembly GCA_003996215.1). Classification (NCBI taxonomy): domain Eukaryota; kingdom Viridiplantae; phylum Streptophyta; class Magnoliopsida; order Solanales; family Solanaceae; genus Jaltomata; species Jaltomata sinuosa. Next base: position 174,371 of record QJPP01003045.1, read on the forward strand.
AATATATTTAATAAAATAAAACAACTTGCAAGGCATAATAGTCAAAATCTCAAATCTTAATAAAATAACGTGCGAAAGACTAACTAATACATCCCTAAAATTTAAAAATCACTGTACAAAGGACTCAGCTACCATGTCCAAGAATATCCAAAAATAATTAATAAATGAAATAATGTCTGAAAGATAGACATCTATCACTATAAAGATCTGTGACAGCCTGGAGAGAAGTAGCTCACCCTCAAATTGGTCTACTAAACATCGCTAGATGCAAGGTCACATTAAAGTCTCTGGAACACAGTCTGCACTCAAAAGAAAGTGCAGGAGTAGCATCAGTACAAACACTATATACTGGTAGGTATCACAGGACAACTCAAAATAGTAGCAAGTATATATCATAAATCAAATAAGGCAAGTAAGCAGGTACATCAATACATAATCAAGAACTCAGACAATCAAATAATCACCACAGTCAGATAGACAACCCAAAACCAGACATATCAATGTCAAACAACCAAGGACATATAAGTAACCAAAAACAGATATATTGGTCATCACAGACTCTGCAAATATAATGCAGTTATATCACTAACATGAATTAATGTCCATACAGATCTTACAGCCATATAGTTTATATATCTCATCAGCCTCACTCTGTACCATATCAGAACTCACAATAATCACTCATTTGTACACATATGCTAAAGGGTCTTATTTCTGCTCAACTAGTCATGACTTATAGGGGATAGCATAGGGTCCATGTACCGTACATGAATGGTACCCGTTCTATAACATAATCGCTCATCCGTAAGCTTACATTGACTCGAGTCACTCATAAAAAATTAGTATGTATATTCTAAATTTCTCAACATATCTCAGTATGTTCTCAAATTCAACTATCTCTCACGATATTATCAGCAAGTACACCATAAATTGACTAAGTGCACATCATTCTCACAAGTTATTTAAAGACATGCTTCAACAGTTATAAGTTTATTCATGCAAGAATTGTCAAGCCAAATAATCAATCAACCACATATCATGTCTGAAGACCAACCAACATGTTTATCAATTCAAATCACATAGAAGAGACTAAATTAAGTCTAACTCCATATAAACCGTAACCTACCTCAACTGAAAAACCTAATTCAAGCAAGATCAATCACATGAACCTTTCCATTCTTCAAACCTCAGATTGTTCAAAGTCTAAAACAAATAATTACAAAAGTAATTAATCATCTACTCTTTATTTACAATCTTTGAGGATTCAAACCCACTAGTTCTACCCTTATTCGAGGTCTATAACATTACCTAAGGGTAAAATTATCATAATCTAGTTTCACAATATCCACATTATCATCATTCATGGAGTTTCTACTCCAATTTCCCCGTTTAAGTATTTTTATGCTAAAGGTCCCATTTATATGGAACTCAAGATTCTCAATCACCACCACCCATGTTTAAGAATATTAAATTCATGCTAGAAAGTGTTAATTAACAACCTAGAATCCTTCTAGATGATTTTTACATCTACCTATAGGTTTTTCCATACTTTTCATGAACCTAGGGTTCTAACCTATAATTTCACCATTACAATCTCCCTAGTGATTCTATGATATTAACGGATTACTAGGCAAAGAGATTGATGAAATGACTTACCTCAATGAGAAAACTCACCCTAGCCTTGGGAAAAATTACCTCTCTGAAGCTCTAGAATGAAGTTTTAGAGTTTATGATATGAAACTTTGAATAAGTGCCTTAAACAAGTATTTTGCCTCCCGTCACTCACTGCACCAAACTATTTCTCACTACAGCAGGACTACTATGGAAAAATAGGGCTCACTATGGTGAGCCATGGTAGCTTGCCTAGCTCCGCTACGGCGAGACTCCGACCATTATGGCGGTCTTGCTGCAGCGGAAGCGGTCTTTAACTAGTAGCTCAAGAAATTTAACCATCAACCTCATTTCACAACACAATTTTTAAACTTAAGACATCACAAAATAATCTCAATGCGGCAACCACTAAAACCACATGCTACGAATTCATTTGTAGTCTCAGAATCTCCTACGGAGGTCTAAATCACTAGGTAACCTCCTAACAAAATACACCACCAAAAAATATGACACCATGAATCATAATTCACCATGAAAACACACAACACTAGTTTTTAGTTTTAAACCACTCCACCTTGAGATTTTATTAGCTCAACTCACTAGAGGAACTCTAACAGGGTACTTATGGCCATAACCACCCTATAACGACTGGGAGGGTCGTTATAAGAAGTCATTCACTTTTCACCCAGCATGCTTTCAAGTTCAAAAACTGACTTGCATCATTCAATCAATTATAGCACCTAACTAGAGCACCTAGCATTCAATTGGTCCTAAAAACTCTTTAACTCCTAATGACTAACTTTTCCTCAAGACGATCATCAACCATCCATCATCAGAAAAAGTCATTCTACCTAAAAATCAAAACTACTCTTATAAATAAAAAAAATACTCAGTTCAAAGGGCTCCCACTCGAAAAAAATTAAAAAAAAAATCAAGGGGTGGCCGAAGTATGATCTACTAAAGAACTAAAAAAACTAAAAGCCAACCTAACTAAAGAATAAAAGAATTTTTTTTTTTGTGTTTTTAGACTTTTTCAAAAAATAAATTCAACTAAAGCAAGCAACTAAAAAATATAAAAAATTAAATAACTCCAAATCCTATAGCATACTTCACCCTAAACAAACATCAAAATAAATCCTATCCCACACTTAAAGTCATGTTTTGTCTCCAAAGCAATAAATGAGATAAAGATCGGATTAGAGATACTCCCTAAGGCCCTCTAGGGCATAGCTAAACAACATGTTTTCTTCACAATCAATCAAAGAGGTGAATGACCCTACACTTAAGCCTCAGTCATGCTCTTTAACTTTCAAATTTGGGTACTCAGACTTTACCAAACCTGCACAAAACACAAATAAAAACAAAAAGTGACACTATAAAAATAAAAACAAAAAATTAAACTATTACAAAATTGGGTTTTCTCCCAATCAGCGCCTGATTTAATATTGCAATATGACACAAGTCACATCTCAACCAAGTTCTCTCAATCTCCTCCTCTCCATATGATAGAGCTTTTGCCTCTTCTTCTCTCTTGGAGGTCACTTTCTTCATTCACTTTTCTCTTATTCTTAACATTCCTTTCTGAGTCACGAGCCATCTAAACACATGCTCATACTTTCTCAGTAACTTTAGCAATTATTCTTGTTTCACCTCGGATAATTTGGTGGTAATATGCAAGGTTTTAACTTTTTAGGCCTCTTCTCTTCCACCCCACACATTTTTTCGACCACCTCTGTGTTCATGCACAAATCTCTATAGTGTGAAAGATTGGAGAGTGTTTTATATACCTTGAATGTCACCTCCTCATCATGCACTCTCATCTTAGGCTCTCTCTTTCTCATATTAATCAATGGTCCACCAGTAACAAGAATAAGCATCCTAACATAACCAGTACCTGCTAATCTACTTCAAAGTCAAGAATGATATTAAAGTCAGTAGGAATCACAAACTTACCCATCTTGATGAGCACATTCTCAATCACCCCCTTTGGTTGAATAAGAGACCGGTCCCCAAGCCGTAAAGTAATGGTGGTTGGGCGTGGCTTTCTAAACACAGATAGAGGCATTATGTTTAAACTTACACCTAAATCACATAATGTGTGCCCCACATTATTTTTACCAATTTGTATGGAAATGGTAAAACTCTCGGGGTCCTTGAGCTTTTGAGGGAGCTTGCTCAAGACCCTCGAACTGCAACTTAGTGAGTACCACAGTCTCAAAATTTGTGTGTCATATTTTACCAACCACCACATCCCTCAAGTACTTTGCATATTTGAGCATGTTCCTCAAAGAATCAACTAAGAGAATATTGATGTAAAGTTGCTTAAAGATATCAAGGAACTTTCTTAAGTTTGCATCATCATTGCTTTTATGGAATCTTTGAGGGAATGGTGGTGGAGGTATCTCAGCCACAGGATGCTCAACAACCTCTTTCTCAACTACCTTTTCTTGCACAGACTTTGGCTCTAGAGTTAGTGTATGAATAAATCTCTATGGGAATGGTGGTGGATGCTTATAGTTTTCAAGCCTCTCTGCCCAATGACCTACTTTCTTCTTTGGGGCTCTACTTCTTCCAACTCTCACCCATTCCTTAAGATAATAGCCATAACTTGCTTGGGTGTCCCTGTATCACTAGCCAAGGCCCCCTTGGCCTATCATAAAGTGATGTGGCAAGCTGCCCCATTTGAATCTGCAATTCTGTGATAGCTTTCTTGGTCTCAATATTAACTTATGTATGTGCATGCTGAACTTGCTTTTGTCGGGTCATAAACTGCTTCAGAGTTTCCTCCAAAGAACTACTCACCTGTTGACCCTGTTGTACATACTTCTCTCTCTAACCCTGCTAATTCCACCCCAAGAGAAGCTTGGGTGGTTTATATAATTTTGTTATCCCACGTAGTAGATAGATTCAGGATTCAAAGGACAACCTGAATATGCATGGTTCTCACCATACTTTTCACAAAATAAAACAGTTTCCTGAACTTCTTGTACCTGTTTCACCTGACCCATACTTGGAGCTATTACTTTCTGCTTCACTAACGTACACAATTGACTAATATCAGCCCTGATAGCTGGCACTTCATCCAGCTCTAGCTTGCCTAGTATTTTCTGAGTAGATGTAAAAACACCGTTGGGCTCTATGTAATCTCTATTTCCTGCAGATAATAGGTTGAGTAGAGCCTCAATCTCATCATAGCTCTTGAAAAAAATTTGCCCTTGAGCTATAGCATCTAGAGGAGAATTTGAGTCTGACCTCAACCCTTCAATGAAATTATGCCTAATGATCACTTTAGGTTTTTGGTGATGCAAACAGTCTCTCAAATATCCTTTGTATCATTCCCAAGCATGTGGTAAGGACTCATCATCTTTCTGTACAAACCCAGAAATTCTGCCTCTGAGCTCTTTTGTTCTTCTAGATGAGAAGAACCTATTGAGGAACATGTCTGAAAAGATATCCCATAATGTAATTGAACCTACAGGCTCACTCTGCAACCACTGCTTTGCTTTTTCGATCAGTGAGAATGAAAAATAAGATCAATCTGACATATTCGTCGAATACATTTTGGTAGTGAAAGGTATCACTCAACTCGATGAATTCTTGAAGGTGCTTGTATGGGTATTGATATGATTTACCCTCATACTGGCAAATGTTCTATACCAGTTGCAGCATGCCTTCTCTAAGCTCAAAATTTTTCGGTGATAGTCGGCTTGACTATATCTTTGGAGGCATTCTGTTGATTCAGCCTCGCGAAATTTAACATCGGAATATGTGGTGCAGTAGCAGGCTAGACTACAGCCCTATCTACCATAGCATTCAAATCGTTTGAAAGGTCTGTGTTGTTCAAGTGGTCACCATAGCTCTTAGATCTCTAAGAGTACGTTCAAGTTCGTGATCAATTGGAATCAAAGGATTGCCTTTACTCCAGGTGTTTAGCATAAACTAACCTATAACCTGAAGGAAAACAAAAACAACAAAACAAGTGAAATCTGAATAATTCAATAAAAACCCAAAATAGACTCAATTTCAAATCAAATCTCCGACAACGGCATAAAAAAATTATTGCGTCCAAATGCATACACAAGTGTATGTGGTTGTACAAGTAACATAAGATGTCAGTCCAGATATCATATTTAAGGGATTTGACGATTTGACGTTCTAGTTTGAATTCTTATAGTCACTATTCAGTAGGTAACCAATAATACAGAGTGAATTTGTGTTTTGAAAGTAAATAAAAACAATTGTAGACAAGCTGTGATTTGGTGGATTATGATTCAGATTTGAGAAAAGATCAAGGGTTATGGTATTTCGACAATCCAGTTGAGTTTTAAAATCATACATTTAGTTGATTTCTTGAGTTACTAGTTGCGGATTAATTTTAACCATGTTGAATATTTTTACAAACAACTCTAGGTCTACTCGACTATTCCTAACGCTTATATTCCTAGCATTATCGATCGATAGTGAAGTGCATGTGATTTCTCTTTCGTATCAACCGGGCAAGACTAATGAGTATATTTCTATCCACGTTAGCGAATCATTTCTTCTTCCCTATAGAGTTCACAACTAATCCCTACCTTCCATTATTGCATATGTAAATACTGTATTCCTACTTAAATTTATGCACCATAGATAGTGTTTTCTAGGTGATCAAGTTAACAAATAATTAAGAGCAAGAGAAGATAAATAACTCAATAATGAAAATCTGAATAAATAATATGATAATTAAATCACAACTTTTATGTCTTTAACCACAACCCTAGATACTAAGAGGTTTAGCTACTCATGAATCTCTTAAGAAGAAAAGATTTCATGAGTTTACAAGATAAAAATAAAAAATAAAATAAAGAAACTAGACTTTGTTCTTGAACTTTGCCCTAGCCTTTTACTTTCCCAAATATGACGTATATGTTAAACAACATGGAGGAGGGGTATTTATAGAGTTTAGGAACCCTTGGAACTTCAAAAATCAATTCAAATTGGGTTGAAAATCAATCCCGCTCGCGCCACTGCTCAAAAGCAGAGCAGTGGCACGGAGAACAAACTAACTTTAGAAGACTTGCAATTTTCGCGCCACGACTTGCTTTGGATGAGTGGCGCAAGGCTTGGCAGCAGCACACTTGAAAATTCTAAGTGTCATCCGCACCACCCTTTCTTTGCAGCAGTGCCGCAAGGAACAACTTGTTATGCCTTTTTTTGCGCGTTTTATGATGGTTTGCAACGTCGCTTTTTTCTTATTTTCTTTTGGTTCCTTGGTGCTCTTTTTCTTCTTGTTTAAGCTCTAAATACCTCAAGACACTCCTACATAAATAAAACATGAAATACAAGTGTAATTCACAATATTTAAACTCAAGACGATACTAAAAAAAATAAATGAGAGACAAATGATCGTATAAAAGCATAACTTTGGCCTCTCATCAAGGACTTTTATGTTGATGAATAACGATTTGATGATTGTATTTATATTTTAAATTTATGATGATGTTATTAATGTAAAAAATTTATGGACTTGATTTTAAGTTTATTCTTATGTATTATTTTAACATATTAAAATAGACAAATATTATATCCGTATAAAATAGAAATAAAATTTGATATTGTCATAGAAAACTAGTAAAAATTACAACAAATAAAAAAATAACATTACATTCAAAAAACCTAACCAACGATGTAACATTTATAAAATAAAAATAAGGACAAGAGAACACAAATAGGTCTCAAACTATTGATAGTTTCTCATTCTCATTCACTTTTTCTCTCAAAACATCTCTTTCATGTAGGGTTCCACTTAACAAGGACCTAAGCAAATTTCTATCTTCTCCAACTTCATTAGCGTTGCACTGCATATCATACCTCTTTGTCAGAAAATTATCTTCCCAGTTAAAATAGTCGCATCCATCATTTGCCTATAAAGTTAACAAACAAAATGAAAATATTTAAAATTAACATAAGAAATCTACTTTTTTAGCTCTAAAAAGTAACACAAAAACCTTAAGCATCTATCTATAGTGAGAGTGATAGCCGAACTCTCGGGAATCTCCTAAAAAATTTAGTGAGAAATGTCAATTGTGAGCTCTAGGAGATGTCCCTGATCTTGAAAAATCTACTTTTTTAGCTCTAAAAAGTAACATAAAATCATACTTTCAACACTTTACGTCAGCCCCAAAATAAACGACCCAAATTTCAAGAGTTCTTGATGTCTTAAGCCTATAATAATCTTCACTGTAACAAGAAGAAAACTTTAATGTTTCGGACATTTGAGACTTGGCTAATCTTTCAATAAAGTATGGAAGAAGAGAGAAAATTTTAAAATGAACAACACAAACTAGGGCAAAAATGGGATCTGCCCTAATATTAAGGACTCATATAGCGCATTAATTTAGTACATTAATAGGTGATATAACGCACTAAATTAGTACGCTATTACTAATTTTTGTCAACTTAATTTTGACACTATTCCAATCACTTTTTAACTTTTAACTATCATTTAAATTCCGAACTCTTCACACTTTAATCATAAATCAAGGCTTCTTTTTATAGTGACTATGTCCTACCACTACTCTGGCAAAGATCAAAGAATAATCAATACATACTCCAATTACTAGATCAAGTAGCCCTTTTCACAGAATGGATCTTTTTTCTTTTGGTGTCTTGTCAAAAGATAAGTCTAGAAAAGTACTCAGCAATTCTACATATTTCATATAGGCATTTTTTTTGTGTGTGGAATTCTTCTCTTCTTTGCAACAAAATTAGAGCATGTTTGGATTGACTTGTTTTAAGTATATTTAAGCTAAAGTAATTATTAAGTATTTTTAAAATATTTTAATAAAATAATAAAATATTTTTAAACACTTCTTTTTAAGTAAAAAAAAGATAAAAATAAATCAAAAGCTAAATATTATAAATCCTAGCTTACTTATAACCCAAAAAGCAAAAATCAATTCAAACACTCACTTGAAATAGTGGACTGTAGGTCCAAGTTCTATAAAGCTTTTATATTTCCAAATTATAGCTTTGGTGGAGGCCCACAACAAATCATTCAACAGGCATTTGGATGATATTCGGTTGAAGTCAGAAAAGAGCAGGGGTGTGAAAAAATCAATTTAATCGATAAACTGAATCAATAAATATGTTATTGATTTATTGGTATCAGATTATTGGATTAACAATTTTTAAATGGTCTTGTAAATTTTTTATTGGGTTATCGATTCAATTTTGATTTTAAAATTTTAGTTAATGATTAAACCGATAACCCAATAAGATTATATTAAAAATATATTTTTATCCATAACTATATAATAGTGTCTTTAGATTTTAAATATATATACCTTATTATTTTTTGCATTTTATAGTTGTTGACTTAGTGTTGTTATTTTCCTTCTAAAGTCATTGGTTTGATGGAGTTCTACCTATCAATATTGTTTTCTTTTTAAGAGATTGCTACCATTGCTACTGCATTCACGTTTGTTACTTAACAAGAAAGTAACTAAGTTTGTTTTAGTAATAACGTATTTGAATTTACTTATGCTTGTAATTTGTATAGACTTTTATGCATGAAGGTAGTGTATATTTGAAGATGAAAATAAGAGAAAACAAAAAAATATAGGAGCATTTTCTTATCGATTAAATCAAAAATCAAACCGTTAAGGATAAAAAGTCGATTAATCAAAAATCGATAATAAATATCTTATTGGTTTGGTTATCGATTTTACATGTTTACAAATTGAAAATCGATAAACCGAACCGATAATATATAAAATCAAATCGAACCGACCGATGTGCACCCCCTAGAAAAAAGCACGCACTTATTTGAAATTGAATTTTAGAAAGTTAGTATATATTTGTGAGTGCATTTGATCATAAATTTAACTTGGGAAAAAAATTGAAAATTTGAAAGCGAAAATCATTATTTCACTTAAAAAACTCCTCAATAGAGTCGATTTAACAAGATTTAGGGTCTAAAGCCAAATTTCATAGAGAGGCTTTAATTTTTTTTTCTAGTTAACATATATAAATTAAAAAGTAATAACATACACAGTGTTATCCTACAAGTTGATCTTGAGAGGGTATGATGTACGCAGACCTTATGAAGTAAAAATGTAAATAATGTAAAATTTTAATAAAAATATATAATATAAAATTAGAGTAATAAAACTTGACTCAAGAATTTGAGAAGTTGATATACTGATATAGAAATTAGAAATAGTGTTACACTAAATTTGATAAATTGATATAATGATATCGAAATAATGTTACACTGCTTTAATATAATGACAATTAACTTGTTGCTATGCTTGAACTTTTAAAGAAGATGCCAAAAAGCAAGGTTTGATCTTTTGGTAAATAAACAACAACAGATTTTGCGAAAGGTTTGACCGTTTGAGAGACTTTAGAATATTTAATAATAAGAGAATAAAAATAGTGAAAAAGGAGGATGAAAAAACTAAATATAGAAATAATAATGTGAGTTCATATTAACTGTCAGGATATCAATGAGTCAACAAAATAGATATCACGTACGAGAGAGTATAACAATTACCTAAAAAGTAAAAACTATTCCATTTCTCAATTATTACACTGATCCTCATACTAAAAAGGTAAAAAGTTATTATATTTTTTACCCAATTTTTTTTTGAATTTAATAATACAAAAGATTTTTAACAATATATATATATATATATATATATATATATTTTTAGTTGCCTTATAATCGAGTCTGTCCTGCTCTCAAACTACTTTTTCAACTTCAAATTATTTGTTTCAAGTTGAAATAATTAATTATATTATAAAGAATATTGATTTTCAAATAATGTTTGAGCTGAAGTTGAAATAAACAATATTTTGTGAGGAAAAGTTAGCTACGTCTCTAATTGATCACAGTGCGACTCTATAGCTTTACGAAAAAGGGGACCACCTTAGGCCCCCAAATTTGAGGGATCTTATTATTTTTTAGTAATAATAAATTATAAGTGTTTTTAAAAGAAAATATTGAATTCGATTAGTAGAAAAAATAACTTTTTATATAAAAGAAAAAAATATTAGAAGAAGTTTTATATATTTGAAATATTTTATCTCAAAATAGATTAAAATGTATTAGTTATATTATTTATTAAAAAAAATTATAATAAAAAAATTATTAACAACTTTCTATCTCAAGAATTTAAAAATTAGATTTTATAAAAACATATTAATTTTTCTTTAAAATTTAAGAACTCCGTTTAATTTTGATCTTAGGTCACTAATGTGCTTGAGCCGCCACAAATTGATCGAACCACCTGGAGATGCACCGATTGATTTTTAGAAATTCAATTGACTAACTTTGATAGGCACCATGCTTAGTCAAGGATTTTTAATTTAAAAGTTTACTAACGTCTTGATAAATTGTTAAATTTAACATTTTCTACAACCTAACAACAATAGTTACGTATTTCCTTTAATTTGAAATACTAGTAGCATTTGGGACCCACATCCTCGTTTTCTTCCTTACTTTACATTTATTTATTGATTGACCTTTTCTTTCCCACAGTAAAAAAATAAAGAATAATTCCTTGTACCAGTTTACTTAGCTGGGTGAGATGTAGGTGGTTAAGTATATTTCTTTAATTCAACAGATTGTGATGATGACAAAGCAAGGAAGACGTGAAGACGAGAGACATAGGAACTTGGATATAAATCGTTAACAACTCTCATGAAATAAAGTCAGCAGCTAGTATTTCATCCGTTTCATATAAATTGATCGCGATATTAAAAATAAATAATTTATTTTACTTATTTAATTTAAAAAAATAGAAGAATTTTATTATATTTTTTTCTTACTCTTAATATTAAATATTATATAAAATAATAATAGTTATAAAAAATTAATTTAATAAAATATATCTATAATAAAAAAAAATTAAAATTGTGTCAAGATAATAAAAAAAAATTAAAATTGTGTCAAGTTAATTGAATCAAGTAATATAAAATGAAGGAGTATTTTCGATTTTCAGTCAGTGGGGTCCTATATACTTTTTCCCAATAAATCACCTAATAGTTAGGACCTTATCAATTTCTAGTTTAAAAAAAGAGAAGAAGTCAAAACCTTATCATCAAAAGTTGTGATTGATGATAAATACCTCTAGATTTGTCATAGATTTTGAAAATACTTTTTTAGATTTTTTTTAATAAAATACATGTTTGATCATAAAATTTATCTAGTTTTTGAGAGACTTTGAACATCAAATCTTTAAATCTTAAAATATGTTTCAAACTTATTTATGGGCCAAGATATAATCGTTGATTTATTTTTAAATTATAAAACTTTGTCCAAATTTTTATATTTTATAAGATATAGAAGAAAATATTAAAGAATAGTTAGTTACGTTGTTATTATTATATTTTTTTGTGCTGATATATGGATCTTCGTAATTAATTAAGTTTGACGATTTATAATAGCTAATAATTGTATTAATTATTAGTAATTTTAATTAAAATATCGTGTTATGATTTGAGGATAATATATTATGTAAAATATATAGGAGGATGTTATACAAAAGAACATGTCTTACTAATCCTTCGGCCTCTTGCAAATTAGATTTGATTATGACAATATTGTTTCTTGACTTTAGTTTATAAAAAGCACAAGTGAACCAGCTTAAATTAGTAGCTCCGTTTTGCTTATAACAGTAAATTTGTTAATATTTGAAGTTAAATCATTCTCAGACTTTTCAAATGATATATGAATAGTAAAAAATTATATTGAAAGTAGTAGAGGTTTTATTTTAGGCTTTTAGCCATAGCAAAACACTGAAAAATGTATATTTAATTATAGTATTATTTTTTTAATAAAATACATTTTGTTCTTTGACACTGTAGAAATGAAATATGATAGCCCATTTTACTAAGTACTGTTTTAGAATAGTGCGTGTAAGCTTTTTAGTTCTTCTTTTTTTCCTTGCCATTCTTTCACGTTATTGGAAGAGTTGAAGAATAATATATAGTTCTAAAAAGATTAGTTGGATGAGCTCAGACGTACTGTCCATCATAAATTAATGGTTGCTACTATTTCTTTCACTCTTGTATTTTTTCTTTATTAATTTTGATATATTTTACTTGAACTGATCCTCTATTAAAAATAGTCTTTCTACAATATTACAACTTTTCTATTTTTATTGGATAGAAATAAAGTTGCATACACACTATTTTTTTCAAAATTTTACTTGTAGAATTACATTGAATATGTTATTATTATCGTATAACACTTCAACTGTTTTCTTTTGAGCTAGTCAAGTAAATCTATCTTAAGAAATTACATTGACACATAAAGCTTAGCTAAGCAGAAAGAGAGAGGGATCAAAACACCATAGCTCCCCAGTATAGGAAGAATTGAAGATTAATATATATATTTTTTATTGGGTGTTTGATATTTGTAGGATTTACGCTGGGAAAAAAAGTAAATTTTGCGCGATTGTTCTTTTGATATTTTTCTACTTTCTTTTATATTCTCTTTGAATAGTGGTTGTTCATCCACTATAGTTCGTGAATGTAGGTTAATGAATTGAATCACGTTAATTTTTGTCTTTCCATTGATAGATGTATTTTTCCTATAACCCAATTAAAGTTTACTTTGTTAGCATTGTTAACATTTAGATTATTTCAATTCTGACAATACTACTGAAATATATAGCAATTTCAAACTGCTTTTACAACTGATGAATTACGAGAATGAAAAATCTGATCACACCATATAGTGACGGGTACCGGAAGAGTACTATATTCCCCCCACACTAATTATTCGATGAAAAATTGAGTTAGGTATGCTGTATATAGGTCATTAACTGTAGCACCCTTATTTTGAAAATTTATATCCTAAGTTTTTGGTCAAACTGAAGGCTTTGATAAATTGTACTAGTAAATAATATCTCCATTTTTCTTGGCTTGTTCATGAAAATTTCTTCGTGGTTGGCGAATTGCACTCTAGTTCAGAACAGATATTATTCTAGCTACTTTATTCCATTTTTCAAAAAAAATTATATTGAGTATTTGTGATTTATTTTCTATTTTTGATTTTCAAACATTAACTTTATATTATGATTCATTTTGACTAGTCTAAGTATGTTCCATCATAGTAATTTTATAGGTGTGATACATCTTTATGTCTTTTACTTTTATAGTAATTTTATAGGTGTAATTTTATAGTAATACATCTTTATGTTTTTCATTTTTCCAAATAAGAAAAAAGAATTCTTTTGTCATGTTTGTGCAACATGCATGTTTTTTTTTAGTGAAAGACAAAATTGTATTAAACCAAAGTAGCAAATATGTATAATTAGCTCATTGGAATTTTTTTTATCATTTATATATTATTTTACTAATTTATAAAATATTATAATCAAATACTCATAGAGCTTTTATGTTCGCGCCTCAAGACTTTTGCATAGCTCGCCCCATATAAGATAAAATGTTTTGTCTCATTTCACAGCTTCTAAATCACCGGTTGAAAAGGGAATTTTCTTTTTCCCATAAGATATGCTAGAGGATCGATCGACAAGAAACTTTGCATCTGATTTTGATTCATTTCTCCTCCTTTTGTTATGGAAATTGTTGAACTGGTTTGTGTGTTTAAGAAAAGTTGAAAACTCTTGTTGACAAACTTTGTAAGCTGTAAAGTTCTTCCCGGTAATTGCTTGACTAAGTTTTTCCTGATTTTTTTTTATTTTGGAACTTTTTTTTTAATGGGAGTCTTCTATTTAAATACCTTGTGTTTAAATCGAACTTAATTTTCATCAAAGATCCTTTTTTTTTTCAAATAATTCCAACCAACAATCTATATTATAAATATTCTTCAATTTATAATTAGTTTTCTTTTAAAAAAACGGGAGCTAATTGTCAACTCCTTATTGATTAATCATTTGTATTGGAATCAATTTGAAATTACAAATATTATAGTTCTCAGCTCCTTTTTAGTATTAACATTTTAATAATATTTCAGTCATTTCAACAAAATAAATATCTTTTTATTAAACACATTATTTTCAATTCCATCATTTCTATCTAAATATAAATAATTGCTTATTAATAAAACAAGCTCCGACATTTAAAAAATATTTTTCAACACTTGATACTTAAAAGGCTTTTAAATTCAACTAATTTAAACGAGCTCTAAATTGGTCACTTGTTTTGTGGTATTAAATACAAATTACCTGGCATGAACATGCAGAGATAGTTATTTCACACCTTTTTATTTTCAGAAGTCTTCTTCACACCAAAACTCTATCAAAATACAGTTTAGTGTTTTCTTCTATGTAACGTAATTTTTGAAACACAAATTTATATCAATCAATCATCAATATTCGTTTTTCAATATGAAAGATGACAATCTTTATTCAACATATTTGTTTTACATATTTTATTTGTCACAAGCCTTCTTCTTGTTCAGACGAAAATTCAATTGAATTAAAGTTTAGAGTAATTTTCTTCTGTATAACGAAATTTTTGAAACACAAATTGATACCAATCAACCATCAATATTCGTTTTTCAATATAGAAGATGGTAATCTCCATTCAATCATGATTCAACATGGAGGTCGATGGAATGATACAAAAAGAAATAAATCAGCAGGCTTATATGTACATGACATATCCAATTAAGTTTTTTAAAAATATACAACCAAATCAGTGTCATACAATAGGAAAACTCATTTTATACCAATTCAATATCATTTACATATATTACCCAATCATACTTAGACAAATCATTCACTGTATGAAATGGGTATATTAACAGGTTTCAATATAAATGATTGACTTAGATCATGAGCACAACATTTTATACCATTTTAATACACATTTATTAATAAACAATGCATTATAAGTGTGTTAGATTTTACATACCAATTTCATGTATATAAATAGGTTTAAAGAAGATTGATTTAAATAATACAAGTAAACCATATTGTATAAAAAATTCATGTGTGTAAAATTAATCATTGTGAGGATCATTTCACACAAAATCAGAAATTGAATCCACTCCTATAAAATTAATATTAGGGGGAGAAAATCAGAGTAAATGTATGACTTTGGGTAATGAAATCAACTAAAGGGAAGAGAGATTTTTGGAAAGAAAAAATATAGAGAATCAAGGGATTGGTCTAGTGGGTCTCAGTCCGAATTTATTGCATAATTAATAAATTATTATAATTATCTTATTATTGGTAACTTCTTCTTTAATTGAATAGAATTAAGTAAAGAATACATTAAAATACAATAAAAAAATTTAACTACGAATTTTTAAATTCTGATATGACTTGTAATTAGAAAGATAATTTAATAATTAGAAAAAAGATGAAATATTTAATGTAATAAAAAAAATTAAATTAATATCTAGGACAATTTTTTCAAGCAAATGTACATAAGCCCCCCAATTACTATGTCTTCTTTTTGTAGTAATTTTGACAATTTGGCCCACTGACCACTGCTGCCGTCTGTCAAAAGATCAAAGCATGGCTTTTAAGTAATGGGTGAGGTTCGGTGGTGGAGTCAAATTTTTCCCTAAAAGGTTTAAAATATAAAGAAATAAATACATGAAAAAATTAAAAAGAGTTCAATATCTATTATATATAAATAAAAAAATAATTTCAATCATATATAAATAATGTAATTTTTTGATTTTTAAATTAATCCTCTCGATCCTACCTGATTCCTCCTCAGATGAAGTTAACAATAAAAATGAGTGGATTTTCTTCTTTTTGGTGTCTTGTCATTAGTTATGCAAAAAATCACGAATATCAGATCGAATTATTGATGATATTTGATTGAATATAGAATTTAAGAAATAAAAAAACTTTTGATATATAAGCTAATTAATTATATGCAAGTCACTAAATTTGCCCTTACTATAGTAATAGAATAAAAGATGGCAAAAGTTTTGCATCACCTCTCCTAATAAGAAGTGGAGGTATTATATTAAGTTGGATCTCAAAAAGTCATTTCAATAAATTAAAGACTAAATACTAATGTTAAAACTAAATATATTTAAAATACATTTTTATTCTCCTATAAGAAAGAGGTCACCCAAATACATTTTTTTTAGCAGATTGCGACAATGACTAAGCAAATGATATTTTGAAGATTGGGACCTTGAAAGTCAGATACATCCTGATAAATCTCATGTAATAAAATATGAGAAAAAACATAAGTTTCACCCTAAACTTATTTGGAAAAGTCACTTACATACTTTATCTTTGTGGGTGACCTTTTACCATCTTATTCTTATTTAAAGTGTAATTATTATCTCCCTAAAATTATAGAGCCACTTTTCTAGTAGGCAGTGTTTCACACATCCTGCCACATCATAGCCACGTAGATGCCACCTAATTTTTTTTAATTTTTTTTTCACTTTATCTTCCTCCCTCTTTCCTAACACTCACCAATGCCTCTCTTCCGCCATGAAATTACACATAAAACCTAGGTGCTCTCTTCTATTTAGAATTTTTTTTATTTCTGTCACTTTCCTTCTCTCTCAAAATCAATAGCAGTAGTAGTAATTTTTTCCTGGAGAAATATCTCCTTTGTTCAAGATTAACCCAGATATTCTATTCTATTCTTCTGAATTAATTTTGAACCTTCAACCATGGTCAAATCTTATATCAAGGTCTATTTTTTTTTATCTCATAAATTTTTATTTTCGTAATAATAACTTCATCAGAAAAAGAATTTATTGGTGGTTATCTACCGGAAAGCTTTCCAGCCAAACCCAATTGCTTTACTTCTTTCTTTTCTTTTCTTTTTGTGTCAAAAGCTCCTAACTAAGCATTAAAAATCTCGTTAAACATAGTTGTTACATTAACAACAAAATCTATATTTTTCACCATTTTAATGGCGTATGCTCATCACTATTAACTCAATTTCTTCTTCTTTATAAAACATCTCCAAAAGAGAGGGAGGAAGGGGGAAGAGGGAAGGGGGGAAGGGGTGCGGCTCAATTAAAATAAGAAAAAAAATTATTCAATGGTAGATGACAGAGGTCAATTTTCTTTGTTGGGGCATAAAGTTGAGATCTTTCTTTGAGATTGCAGGGAAGAAGATGAGGAAGAAAGAGAAAGGAAAGAAAAGAATAAAGTGTAATGATCGGGTCCGTCGTTACGGGTAAACCACTCGTGCCAATTTTTAGAGTTAGAAAGCTCTGGATTTGAGAGTTTGAAATTCTGAGATAGGCTAGTCTCGGCCAGTTTTGGAGCGAGGCATGGGTTAGGGAAATACGGGTAATGATTGGGTAAAGTGTCTTAATTTGAGCTAGTTTTCCATTTATCTAAGACATAAAGGAGTTCGGGGGACTTTTCAGAATTGAATTCAGGTAAGTAGAACTCTCGGTATCGAGGTTGACGCAAAGGAGTTGTTCCAGAACGTCAAATAATTAAGTGTGTTGTAAAATGGACCCTTTTTGGGGGATTTTCGGGAATTCTCGAGCTACTGTCCGTGACGAGTGCTATCGCTCCGCCATGGCGACCTCCACTATAGCGGCATAATTACCGCTATAGTGAAAGTCAACGGTGGTCATCCTCCACCATAGAGATCGTCTCCGCTATGGTGGTACCGCCATAGAGGAATGGACCACTATAGTAGAGCGTGATGGGATTTAATGCAGAAACATTCCCCAAATACAGTCAGTTTTCTTCAACATGTTTTGGGAGAAGGGCAAGGCGATTCTAGGCAATTTTCCTCCATTTTCCATTGTTTTTCATCCTAAAGGTAAGAATTCTACTCCCCAAACTCCGTACTATCTTTCCTACGCTATAGAATTGCTAGGGGTAGACTTGGGAAAAGGTTTGGGATGACCTAGGAATGGTGGAATCCTGGGGAAAAGAGGGATTCTAAGGGTAGAAGTTCTTGGTTGTTGTTAATTCTTTTATATTATGATCATATGACTTTAATTCCCTAAATGTATCAATAAAAATGGTAGAACTAAGTGAGTAATGGTGGGAAAGCTCGAAAAAGGGGTGGGATGATCATGGGTGGCCGGGGGTTTAGGATTTTGCATAATCCGGATAAGTTATTGGCCATAAATATTGATTCTTAGTTATTGTGTATTGTTTAGACCAAGAATCGACAAGAATTTTGGGAAATAGGAAAGCTCCGGTTGAGTAGAGCTTGGACTAATTCGAGCTAGGTAATGGTTATTGATTCCTGTATGCATTATATGTTTGTGTACTTTTGTCTAAGTATTTGTATGAGTTGCATTGCTTAGGGAATGGTTTAGGAATGTCCAAAAGTCATGTTTCCAGTCTGGTGAAATGAACTAGGTATTGTTGCTTGTTGGTTTATAAGTGTTGATCTTTCATTGTTTGTGACTGTGGATTTTGAGTGACATTCGGTTCACTCGGGTACCACATCTGGTATGGGATATACTAACGGTTGGCTCGGGTACCACGCCTGATATGGGGTATACTAACGGTTGACTTTGGTACCATGCCTGGTACGGAATACTAATGGTTGGCTCGGGTACCACGCCTGGTACGAGTTTACTTTTTACATTATGCATTTTGATTTTGGTTCCATGAGTGGACCAGGCTGTGTTTATGATTGGTGATATTGCATATGGTCCTTAAGAGGCTGGGTTATTATTATTGGTCTGTGAGTTTGGTCTTGGTGTAGATCAGGTTGCATGTTTAACACTTAGGTGTTGCCTAGGTGGATCCCAAGGTGGGCTCGAGATATGTTAAATGGTATAATTACTGATTTCATTTGATTATTGATAATGATTATAAGGGTGGGTTACATGTGGGGACAAGCTAGGAAGAGACTTGTAGTTAGGGATACATGTGGCTTGTTTACATGTTTCCTGTACTCTTACTTGACTATCGTGCTGTTCATATATTTCTATTTGGAACTGACTGATGATCCTACCAGTACATGCTGGTTATGTACTGATTCTGCACTTGCGTTTCTTTTTGTGAGTATAGGCAATCTTTTGGCAGTTGACGCACGACCTCACCTGTAGGCCTAACGCCTCAAGACATCAAGGGTGAGCTGCTTCGATCGAGCTGCATTGATTTCTTTCGTACTATTTGTAGCCCATTTATTTCGGGCTTAAACTCTGCTCATTTACATTAGGGTTGCATCCCCGTATTCTAGACAGATTTGGTAGATATTTTGGTACGGTGACTTTCAGGTTCTAGGGAGGGATTTCTGCAGGTTTATTTATATTAGTGTTGATTTGGTTGATTATTGCTAGTTTATTTTCTTGCACACTGGTTTTGAGCTGTTAGAACTGTTAAGATTCAGGGTCGTTGATGGTTCGCTCACCCGAGGGTTGGGTGGGTGCCACTCACGGTGGTATGGGTCATGACAAAGATGATATCAGAGCCCTAGGTTCGTTGATCTCGTCGTATCAAAACAGGTCTAGTAAAGTCTTGCGGAATGTGCGGAGACGTCTGTACTTTTCTTTGAGAGGCTATGGGACTTTAGGACTATCTCTTATTTCTTCTTCCGTGCTATAACTTGATTCCAATTGGTATCTGGTGATACAAATTGGTATCGGACTTCGTTCACTCTTCTGTCTGCAGATGGTTAACACAAAGAACAACAGAGCAAGACCAACGGTCCTAGAAGTGGGCCCGACTGTCAGAGGTAGAGGCAGGGGTAGGGGCAGAGGTCGAGTAGAGCCACATCCACTAGGGGTGGAGCTCAGGCAGCTGCAGGAGCACGCGAAGCGACCCCTCCTCCAACCCAGGATCAGGTCAAAGAGGAGGTCAAGGTTGTGATTGAAAAGGGTGTAGAGTAGGCGGAGGCAGCACCGGTAGGAGGTGCATGCCTTCCCCCTATCACACCCGAAGCATTTCAGAAAGTGTGGTCCTTTTTGAGTGGTTTGGTTGGTGCCGGAGCCACCCCCGTGGGTGTTGCAGATCAGGTTCCGGGTACTCAGCCAACAGTTGCTACAACTCCTAGAATGGATGCATCTTCAGGCACTGGTGATTTCTTCAGGCCAATGCTAGGCCCGGTAATGACAGGGAATGAACATGAGATGCTGACCAAGTTTCTCAAGATGAAACCTCCTACATTTCAGGGCACTGAAAAGGAAGATGCTTACGAATTCATATTGGATTGTTATGAGAGGCTGCGCAAGCTGGGCATTGTGCAACATCATGGGGTTGAGTTGTCACTTTTCAGCTGCAGGGTGATACTAAGCAGTGGTGGAGGTCTCATGTGGAATGTCGGTCATCTATTTTGCCCCCACTGACTTGGGAGCAGTTTCACGCTCTCTTCTTGGAGAAGTACGTGCCTCGTACTTTGAGTGATCGTAAAAATGATGAGTTCCTGACTCTGGAATAGGGTAACATGTCGGTCTCTGCTTATGAGGCTAAGTTTCATGCCTTGTCCCATTTTGCTACACAGTTGTTGGGTTCTTAGGAGGAGCGGATTCAGTTATTCGTGAAGGGCTTGAATACAGACTTACAGGTGCTATCTGTACATATGACTTCAGCAGGCAAGGGCTTCAACGAAGTAGAAGATTATGTTAAGAAGCTAAAAGGGGTCAAGCAGGTGGGGCAGACTAAAGTGTTAGCCAAGAGGCCCCAAAATGATGGGAACTTCAGTGGCTCGCACTCCAAGGGACACAATCAGCAGATGTATTCTGCCCATCCTATTCAGTTAGCTTTGCCATCTACTACAGGTGGTCGTCCGGGAGCCAATCAGTAGTTTTCAGCTCCTAGAGGCTAGAGAGCTTCTTACGCATCTGCCAGCAGGCCTACACTTGATTGTGGTTGTTTCCTTTGTGGTGATTTGAGCTATTTAAGAGGGAGTGCCCTCACAGACAGACTGATAATCAGACTCAATAGCAGTCTAAGGCTGTGGTCTCGGCAAGTAGAGGCGGTCATGCTAGAGGTCATCCACAGGGTGGGCGAGGTAACTTTTAGGGAGGCCGAGGAGATAGGGGTAATGGCGGTGCAGGCAGGGGTGTGGCGCAGTCGGCTAAGAAAGTAGCTCGGATTAATGATCGGGCTCAGTGTTATGCATTTCCAGGATGGTCCGAGGCTGAGGCATCAGACGCGACAATCACAAGTACCATTTAGTCTGTGATAGGATGGATTCCATGCTTTTGACCCAGGTTCTACTTATTCATATTTGTCTGTGAATTTTGCTTTAGTTCTGGACTTGATATGTGGTATCCTTGATTCCCCTATCCATGTTTCTACCCCGATTGGAGAGTCGGTGATTGTGACTCATGTTTATCGTAATTGTTCTGTTGTGTTTGTGGGGTTGCATACTTGGGTAGACTTGGTAATTATGGATATGGTTGACTTTGATGTCATTTTGGTCATGACTTGGTTATCCCCGTATCATGATGTGTTGAACTGTAACACCAAGATTGTGGCTCTAGAGATTCAGGGTAAGGATAAGCTAGAATGTAAAGGTGTGTATAGGCCTAATCCAGTTAAGATCATATTATTTGTTCGGGCTAGGAAGCTAGTGGGGAGAGGGTGTTTGGCCTTTCTGGATTATCTACGGGATAATAGTGTGGAGTCCCCATCTGTTGAGTCAGTTCCAGTTGTTTCAGAGTTTCGAGAGGTGTTTCCAGCGGACTTGCCTGGTATGCCCTTGGACAGGGATATTGACTTTTGTATTGACTTGGAGCCGGGCACTCGCCCAATTTCCATTCCTCCTTATCGTATGGCTCCTACAGAGTTAAGGGAACTTAAGACTCAACTTCAGGAACTCCTAGACAAGGGATTTATCCATCCCAGTGCTTCGCCTTGGGGTGCTCGGGTATTGTTTGTGAAAAAAAAGGATGGTAGTATGCGGATGTGCATAGACTACAGGCAGTTAAACAAGGTTGCCATCCATAATAAGTACCCTTTACCCCGTATCGATGATCTGTTTGACCAGTTACAGCGTGCATCTGTATTCTCAAAGATCGACTTAAGGTCAGGGTACCATTAGTTGAAGATTAGGCCCGAGGATATTCCTAAGACTGCATTTCGGACTCGGTATGGGCATTACGAGTTCTTAATGATGTCGTTTGGGTTGACTAATGCGCTGGAAGCATTCATGAGTTTTATGAATGGGGTATTTAAGTTTTATTTGGATTCATTCATCATTGTTTTTATTGACGATATTTTGATCTACTTCAAGAGTAGAGAGGAGCATGTTGAACATCTCCGAGTTATGTTAGAGATATTGAGATGCCAAAAGCTTTATGAAAAGTTCTCCAAGTGTGAATTTTGGTTGACTTCAGTCGCATTCTTGGGGCATGGAGTGTCAGAAAAGGAGGTGATGATGGATCCCCAGAAGATTGAGGCAGTCAAGAGTTGGGTTTGGCCTAGCTCTGTGACTGAGGTCAGAAGTTTTGTTGGACTCGCAGGTTACTACCGGAGGTTTGTCAAGGATTTTGCATCTATTGCTACTCACTTGACAAGGCTGACTCAGAAAGACGTACCGTTTGTGTGGTCCGACAAGTGTGAGGAGAGCTTCTAAGAACTCAAGACACTTCTGACCACGGCTCCTATTTTATCCTTGCCAGTTGAGGGTAAGGACTTTATTGTTTATTGTGATGCTTCACATTCTAGTTAGGGTGCTGTGTTGATGCAGGATAGGAATGTAATAACCTATCTTCTAGGCCGTTGAAGGTTCATGAGAGAAACTATCCGACTCATGACTTAGAGTTGGCAGTGCTGGTGTTTGCACTCAAGATTTGGAGGCACTATCTCTATGGTGTCAAGTGTGAGATGTTCACTGATCATCGCAGTCTGTAACATGTTTTTACTCAGAAGGACTTAAACATGAGGCAGAGAAGGTGGATGGAGTTGTTAAAGGACTATGATGTGACCATTCAGTACCATCCGGGTAAGGCTAATGTGGTGGCAGACACATTGAGCTGGAAGGCAGCTAGCATAGGAAGTTTGGATTATTTGGGGGTTTCCAAACGACCACTGACGAGGGAGATTCAGACATTAGAATCTAAGTTCACGCACTTGAGTATTTTAGAACAAGGTGGGGGTGTTGTCCAGTGTTGACGTCAAATCCACATTCATAGAGGAGATAAAGGCCAAACAGTTTCAGAATTCACAGTTGAGCAGGCTCTAGAACAAGGCAATATACGGAGAGTCTGGGGATGCCACGTTTGATTCTGGCGGCGTGTTAAATTTCACAGGAAGGATTTATGTTCCTCGGGTTGAAGATATCATTCAGAAAGTGTTAGCAGAGGCTCATGGCTCGCGGTATTTGATTTATCCGAGTGTAACCAAGATGTACAGAGATCTGATGCGGCTTTACTGGTGGCCCGGGATGAAAAGGGACATAGCTGGTTTTGTGTCCAAATATCAAAATTGTCAGTAGGTAAAGTATAAGCACCAAAGACCTGCATGACTACTTTAGAGGATGCCCATTCCAGAGTGGAAGTGGGAGAGGATAGCCATGGACTTCTTGGTGGGTCTTCCCAAGATTTTAGGGAAGTATGACTCTATTTGGGTCATTGTTGACAGGCTGACCAAGTCAGCTCACTTTATTTCGATCAGGGTGAATTTCAATTCGCAGTAATTGGCTAAGATCTACGTGAAGGAGATTGTGAGGTTGCATGGGATACCACTGTCCATCATTTCAGATAGGGGTACGTAGTTTACCTCTAAGTTTATGGGTAAGTTATATGAAGAGTTGGGTACACAACTCACATTTAGTACAACCTTTCATCCTCAGACTGATGGTCAATCGGATAGGACGATTCAGGTATTGGAGGACATGCTGAGAGCATGTTTGATTGACTTCGGGGGTCATTGGGACCAGTTTCTACTGTTGTGCGATTTCTCGTACAACAATAGCTACCACTCCAGTATCGACATGGCACCATTCGAGGCACTGTATGGGAGAGGTTGTAGATCGCCTATTGGATGGTTTGAGGAAGATGATGTAAAGCCTTTGGGCATGGACTTGGTAAGGGAAGCACAAGAAAAGGTTTGAGGAATTCAAACCAAGTTACTAGCTGCCCAAAGTAGGCAGAAGAAATATGCGGATCGCAAGGTAAGGGTCATGGATTTCAAGATTGGTGAACAAGTGCTTTTGAAAGTGTCACCGATGAAGGGAGTTATGCGATTTGGTAAGAAGGGCAAGCTCAGCCCTTGGTTTATCGATCCGTTCAAAGATCTTGAGATTATAGGGCCAGTGTCTTATAGATTAGCACTGCCACCTAATTTTTCAGGTGTCCATTCGGTATTTCATGTATCCATGCTGAAGCGATACCATGGGGATGAGCACTACATCATTAAGTGGGATGATGTGTTATTTGATAAGGATCTTCGCTATCAAAAAGAACCGGTTTTGATTCTTGATCGGGATACTCAGAAGTTGAGGACAAAGGTGATCAGTATGGTAAAGGTTCAATGGAAGCATCATCCGATTGAATAATCCACTTGGAAAATCGAGAAGGACATGCGGGATAAGTACCCTCACTTGTTTGAGGATACAGGTACTACTCTTTTCGCTCTTACTTTTTGTACTTTTGGGTTTGATTGTTCATCTCGTAAATTGGCATCTGTTGTAACGACCAGGTCCGTTGTTACGGGTAAACCACTCGTGCCAATTTTTAGAGTTAGAAAACTCCAAATTTGGGAGTTTGAAATTTTGGGCTAGGCTAGGCTCGGCCAGTTTTGGAGCGAGGCATGGGCTAGGGAAATCCGGGTAAGATTGGGTTAAGTGTATTAATTTGAGATAGTTTTTCATTTATCTAAGACATAAAAGAGTCCGGAGGACTTTTCGGAATAGAATTTGGGTAAGTAGAACTCCCGGTATCGAGGTTGATGCGAAGGGGTTATTCTAGAACGTCAGGGAATTAAGTGTGTTGTAAAATGGACCCTTTTTGGGGGATTTTCGGGAATTCTCAAGCTACTACTTGTGACAAGCATTATGTCTCCGCCATGGCAACCTCCGCTATAGCGGAAGTCAACGGCGGTCAGCCTCCGCTTTAGTTGCCGTCTCTGCTACGGCGGTACCGCTATAATAGAATGGACCGCTATAGCAGAGCGTGACAGGATTTAATGCAGAAACATTCCCCAAAAATAGTCAGTTTTCTTCAACATATTTTGGGAGAAGGGCAAGGCGATTTTGGGCGATTTTCCTCTATTTCCATTATTTTTTGTCCTAGAGGTAAAGATTCTACACCCCAAACTCCGTACTATCTTTCCTACACTATAAAATTGCTAGGAGTAGACTTGGAGAAAGGTTTGGGATGATCTAGAAATGGTAAAATCCGAGGGAAAAGAGGGATTCTAAGGGTAGAAGTTCTTGGTTGTTGTTAATTCTTTGATATTATGATCATGTGACTTTAATTCCCTAAATGTATCCAGGAAAATGGTAGACTAGGTGAATTAATAGTGGGAAAGCTCGGGAAAAGGGTGGGATGATCATGGATGGCCTGGGGTTTAGGATTTTGCATAATCCAGGTAAATTGTAGGCCATAAAGATTGATTCTTGGTTATTGTGTATTGTTTAGACCAAGAACCGACAAGAACTTTGGGAAACGGGAAAGCTCCGGTTGAGTAGAGCTTGGACTAATTTGAGGTAGGTGATGATTATTGATTCCTATATGCATTGTATGTTTGTGTACTTTTGTCTAAGTATTTGTATGAGTTGCATTGCTTAGGGAATGGTTTAGGAATGTCCAAAAGTCATGTTTCCAGTCTGGTGAAATGAACTATGTGTAATTGCTTGTTGGTTTACAAGTGTTGATTTTTCATTGTTTATGACTGTGGATTTTGTGTGACATTCGATTAGCTCGGTTACTACGCCTGGTACGGGATATACTAATGATTGGCTCGGGTACCACGCCTAGTTTGGGTTTACTTTTACTTTATGCATTTTGATTTTGGTTCCATGAGTCGACCGGACTCTGTTTATGATTGGTGATATTGCATATGATCCTTGAGAAGCCGGGTTATTATTATTATTGGTCTGTGAGTTTGGTCTTGGTGTAGACCGAGTTGCATGTTTAACACTTAGGTGTTGCCTTGGGGTGTTTTATCGCATTTTTTCACTTTCGGGAAGAAAACACAACTTTATTTTTGAAACTGGTTTGACTTGTATTAAATTCGAAAACTTATAGAAATTCTCAAATTCAATTGAAACAGAGTCGCCACTTAATTAATTAAGAAAAATTAAAAAAACCTTTAGGAACTAATCAAAAGATTTAAAACAGATAAAAACCTTTGATTTTAAGAAATCCGGGTAAAAAGTTCATATTAACATTTTGAGAAGGGTTTTAAGGCATTCGAAATGTCCGCTAACGCGCGGTTATCCAATTGATTTTGAAAACTCTTTATTATGACTAACTTTTTGAAACATGGGAATTTATGGTAAGTGAAGGAAAAAACCACGAACTCATTTTTTGCTTATAAAGAAACATAGCCAATTTTTAGAAAACACTTGGCAAATAAAACAGTATAGCCAACTTGATATTCGGGTGAAATCTCAAAATTTTCAAAACGAAAATAATTTGCCATAAAATTTATGGTGCTCCACATGGGAAAATTAATTAAGTTAAATAAGAATGTTAGAGTTTTTACAAAGTCCAAGTTATACACATAATCCTATCTAAACAATAAAGTATATCAACATAATTAAGCCATTGGCTTAAACCTGTCCTAAGAGTCTAATTTGTGGGCCCTCTTTAGGCTCACCGCTGTTTCTTTTGGACTTTGGTCCAGTTTTATACTTTTAGCCCATTGGGGCTATTATCCACTTCTTGGCCTTCCCTGTATATTTTCTTCCATGTGTGGCACTTTGGGCCACACTTTCTTCATCTTTTAACCCCTTTTTGGGGCCTTGAATCAGGCGGACTCGAATGAATATTACTACATGGGCCCTAGCCCATTGAGGGATGCAGGAGGGGAAGTCCAATGGACTTGGACCAGTGTCACATGTTTCATAGAAAATAGAGAGGATAAGGATTAGTAACTAACTAAAGGATCCAAACCAACTCAAACTAACATATGTTGAGGTAATGCGCAAAACAGAGAAAATAATGTCACTGAACACAATTGTGGAGTTTCAAAATCTCAACCATTATTATCACTACTATGGGACAATTATACCAGAAGCTACCTTATAAAATCCGTAAAGAAGATAATAAAAGGGAAACAAAATATCAGTGCCTTTGCCACAACCAAGGAACTCGCTTTAAACTTATTGCAATTACACTCTATTTAATTTAACAATCACAAAAAAAGTTAAGAGATTCTCAAAGCAGGCCTCACACAACTAAACAACATTTTGATATTGATAGACATGTCAACATGAGAGGACTGATCTTGCTAAAAGAAAAGGTGATTCTTTTGAACTAAATTAAGAAGGAAATGCACTTATCGCGTACTGGAGAACTTGAAATAAAACAATGGTAAAATGAGGAGAGAAAAGATATATTTGACTCAAAGAAACACCACCAGACAGTTTTACAATGGTTGCAAAAGAAAGACATTTTAACATGATAGAACTTGAGCTAACAAGGAAAAGGCATTCAATTTGAACAAAACATGGCAGCTTTCAAAGAGTCACATTCAAACAGAAACCAAGCACACTTGAAAGGAATTTTTTTTACAACATGAACCTAAATGATTCTAGCAAAGGATTTGCCATTCTTATTACACGAAACCCCAAAGGCTGAAAATTTCACAAGAGAGAACATATTTGCTCATATCCTAGCTAGATCAAAACTTGAACAAAAGAACAAGATTATGACATAGAGCTTCACACACAGACTACAAGCTGGAAGAATGCCAAGATTAACAGAAAAAGGAGAAAGTTTCAAGACCTTATGAAGATCAAACGGGTTGCTTAGATTCAAAGCTAATGCAAAATGAGAAGCTTATGCATCATATAACAGCCATAAATAATGAGAAGACAAATCTGAAAATTACACATTTCTATAAGTTCTACGACAATCTCAAGTTAGCAGATAATGTCTTATAGCCTTGATTTCTCACAGCAACAAACAAACATTTTCCAAAATCAAAACCAGCCTATAACAAACAAAATATCTCTAAAGAACACAAAAAGAAATGACAGATTTACATCGTGCTAAAAGAAAGAGAGAAGGGAAAGGAGAGGAAAAAGGGTATTACCTTTCTTTGAGTAAAGAACTGAGACAACGAGTTTCGTCAGAAAATATTTTACCACCGCCGAAATCTCGACTAACCTTGCCGGAACTCAAGTTTGTTATGTTTTTTGCTCTGAAATTCCTGGTTACGTGAGATTGAAGGAATGATCCTTCAGAATCCCCAAGTTTTTCCCCAGAAATTCCCACTACTCACCTCAATGAAATAGGGGGTTTATATAGGGGAAAATTGGGTGAAATGGGAGGGAAAACAGAAGGTTTTTTTTAGGAATTTTGCTGAGAAATTTCAAAATTCTCAGCTGGATGAGCTTGAGCGTTAAGAAAATCGTACGAGCTTGTACGAATATCCGCTGATTTTGCAGAGATGAGGCCACCTAGGGCCTCTAGAAGCTTCTCCACTCTGCCAGCGCACACTTTGACAGAGAAAAAGATGGCGTTTAGGAACGTTAAGGGTTGGGAGCTGTTGGTGAAGACGTTGCTTCGTCATTTTGTAGCTGTTGTAGATGGAGTTAGGTTTGTTTGTCTGGTGTGAGGATGATGAAGATAAAGGAGAGGGGTGGTGGGTTTTGTGTTATACAAGGCACGTCATCTCGTACAACGCGTTCTTTTCTCTGGGAAAAGGAAATGCGTGAGGCGCGTTGGTGGAAATTGGAAGAGAGAAATATAGACGGTGTCTGAGGTGTGAGATATATGTGGGTGTGGGTATATTTGCTGGTGGAATAGAGGATGGGCCGGGTAAAAGGAATTTGAAGGTGGGCTTGAGGGAGTGAAGGTTTTGGGCCAGCGGGTCCCTGAGTGATGAGCCCAAATGAGTTGGCTGATATGAGGGGTTGTAAAGGTGGTTTAGAATATGGCCACATTTTTTAAGTTTAAAGAATAGCCAAATTAGGAGTAATTAGGTGTAATTCGGCTAGGATTTAAATAGTTTTAAAGAGATAGGCTAGAATTGAAATATGAACCAATTACAATTAACCACTCGAGCTTTTCTTTAAATTTACACAAATTAAAATAATTATTGTATTGAACATAGAATTAACTCTTTAAAATCATGAAATTAATTTATTCAATTAATCTCTCGTTTTGAATTAATTTAGAGGAAAATCAAACTTTGATCTTTTAAAAAGACTTTTCTTATGAAATTAAACTTTTAAAAATAATTCTTTAAGTAAACTTATATAAATTCCACGTAATTAAACATGAAAGATATAAATTATTACTCAGAACTATTATGGAGCTGATTTAGAAAATGTTTTATCCCTCTTTATAAAATAATTATTCTGAAAATTGTTTGAAATTAAAAAAGGCTCAAAATTAATTTGTAGTGTGGAGGGTAAAAATTGAGTGTCAAAAACTGCCCCTCCTTTGATACACTCACCCTGGGCAAAGGGAATTGACGTTCCCAATTTTATCTGACCACAGATTTATCTTCGGAAAGCGGTTGGTTTTAGCACGAATTTTAAGGAGTTATGGCCGAACTCTGGTATCGAGTTTCCTACATATCTCAGGTTACATGAGAACTCAGGACACTTGTAGTTCAAGACGCTTGATTTTATGCACTATTTTCAAGGAATTCCAAACTATCTCGGTTTTAGAGTACGAAGAGACCGGAAAGCTGAGGAGTAAGAGGATTAGGGGGAGTTAGGAATGCAGCCGAGTTTTCAAAATAGAGCCCGCCTACATATCCTAGGACTTAGGAATCAGGCTGCTTGTAGTTCGACTCAATCGGTAGAAAATGTAATCTTTATGTTAAGACAACCTTTCGCTCGGGATGAGTGACGAATAAGTTGAGCCATAGAAAAGAGGATTGTAACCTCTCAACTATGAATGTGGTGCACTTCACACCCATAAGTAAGATTTTACCTGGACATAATTTCCAAAGCTCGAGGTGTATTGTCACTCGTATTTGAAAAGAAAGAATATTGCTTCCAGCGTGAGTTTGGAAAATACCCTGGATGCGAAACTAAGATCCAAAATAGGGAATACCCATATGCCTTCTGTCAGGGGTGTGGTTTGATGCCGGTGGTAAGTCATTCCTCAGCTCGCACCCAAAGAGTTTGATCCCTCTTTGGACTATGTCCCAGTTTGCTGCTAAGAAAAAGTTCCACGTTATGATGCGTCCTTTTTGGTGTAGTCCGCACCTGTGGTTTGCTTTGAGAATTTCATCCTTCTCGGATGCTTTCGACAACATTTCAAAACAAAATTTTTAGTAGTAAAATAATTCCACTTGGAGAGATAGTTTCTTTGTCATACCCCATCCTTGAATTATGTCCGAATTTTAGGTTGTGACATCCTTTTGATGTGCTTTGTACCTGTTGTTCTGGTTTAAGATTTTCATCCTCTTGGATATTTTTGGCAATATTTGAAACAAAACAAGATGGTTAGTAGTAAAGTGATTCAACAGAGAAAGATAGCTTTGTACCTTATTTTTCGCGTTTGTTGCCTTCTGAAGCGGATGTCGTCTTTTCATGTCTCTGTCTTAGAAAATAGCAATTTCTGTGATGATTAAACATAATAGCCTTTTTGGCTATCAGATAGGATTATCTAGTGCGCATTCCCATTGTTGTGACTTGAACACTTTGCGCATTCCCATTATTGCGGCTTAGAAGTGTTAGATTTGTGCATTCCCCTTACTGCGACTTGAACACTTTGTGCATTCCCGTTGTTGCGGCTTAGAAGTGTTAGATTTGTGTATTCCCATTGCTGCGACTTGAACACTTTGTGCATTCCCGTTGTTGCGGCTTAGAAGTGT
Source organism: Jaltomata sinuosa (assembly GCA_003996215.1). Taxonomy (NCBI): domain Eukaryota; kingdom Viridiplantae; phylum Streptophyta; class Magnoliopsida; order Solanales; family Solanaceae; genus Jaltomata; species Jaltomata sinuosa. The sequence continues at coordinate 205,801 of QJPP01003045.1, forward strand.
TAGATTATTTAGTTCTATGGCAGTTGAATGTGGTGATCTCTGAGTATGATGACTTTTGTAGTCGTTGTGATGGTGACGATCCTCTTGACCATTTGCGGCATTCTCTTAAATGTGATAGCCTTCTTGGCTATTGGAGTGGTCTTTTGCATATGCCTTTAGGGTAAATTTTGCGCGTCATCTGTATCGACGCGACTAACAGATATTTCCTAAATTGTCAGGCTTTGGGTAATCTAGCACATCTTCTGACTTTGGATAGAGGCGGCTTACAAATATCCTTCGAATTGCCAGTTTTTGGGTAATCCTGCACTTTATTCGATCTTGGATGTAATGCGACTTACAGATTTCCCTTGAATCGCTAGCCTTTGGGTAGTCCTGCATAATATCAATGTGGATATGTTGTGGCTTATAGATAACCCTTGGACTATCAATTTTTGGTAGTCTTACACTTTTATCAAATTTCGAATATTATTGCGACTTGCGCATTACCCTTGAACTGTCAATCTTCAGGTGATCTTGCACACTATCCGGTTTCAGATATTGATGTCTTACCGATAACTCTTAGTTCGTCAAGTTTTGGGAAATCTTGCATACTATCCATTTTCAGATATCGCTGTGACTTACAGACGACCCTTGGCCTTTTAATTTTAGGGAAATCCAGTTCATTGTCCGATTTAGATGGCATCTTACAGACATTCTTCAGACTACATGCTTTCAATCTCGATGACGAGCGGTATTTGATTATCGGGGGTGACAAGGCCTTTGCCACACGATCAAATATAGCTGCATTTTCTAGCGATCGACGCTTTCGAATAAGAGTGCATAAATATCCTCAACGTCAGACTCCTCTGTCTTATGCTATATCGGACGTGAATATGCGAGGTGCCCGATTTGGCACAATAAACTAATAATAATATCCTCAACATCAGACTCTGTCATCTTACGCAATATCGGACATGAATATGCCAGGCTTGGCATAATAATAAAAAAGCAAATACATCCTCAACGTCAGACCCCTCTGTCTCACGCGATATTAGATATGAATATGCTAAATGCCAGACTTGGCATAATAAGAAAGCAAATACATCCTCAACGTCAGACTCCTCCGTCTCACACGATATTGGATATGAATATGCTAAATGCCAGACTTGGCATAATAAGGAAGCAAATACATCCTCAACGTCAGACTCCTCCATCTTACGCGATATTGGATATAAATATGCTGAATGCTAGACTTGGCATAATAAAATGATAATAATAATATCCTCAATGTCAAACTCTATCTCACGCGATCTCGGATATAAATATGCTGGATGCCAGACTTGGCATAATGAATGATAATAATAATAATGATATTAATATCCTCAACGTTAGACTCCATCATCTCACGCGATCTCGGATATAAGCATGTTGAGGGTCAATCTTGCGCAGCGAGTGTGACTTAGGGACGCCCATGAATGCCATCCTCTTTGAAACTGGCTGATAGAGGGACATAATACTCGCAGCGAATGTATCTGCGGTATTAAATGATAACGTGGATGATCATGCAATGGTCCTCGTGACATGGTCCTCATGACATGCAAATGTAATAGCCCTCACGACATGGCCCTCAGACATGCAAATATGATGGCCCTCGTGGCATAGTCCTCGCGATATGCAAATATGATGGCCCTCATGGCATGGTCCTCGCGATATGCAAATATGATATGGCCCTCTCGGCATGGCCATCTCGGCATGGCCCTCTTGGCATGGTCCTCTTGACATGCAAATATGATATGACCCTCTTGGCATGACCCTCTCGGCATGCGAATATGATAACGATGTAGATGATCATGCAATGTCATGCGTAGCAGTTGCAGAAAATATCACCTTTGGTTTTTTATGTGGTCATGTTGACTCCTTTGTGTGTACATGTGCTCAAAACAAACAATTAGTACACACAACATCGCTTTTACTAGCGACCACAATCAAACTTGAAGATTTTAAAGACAAAGTATACGAAGCTAATCAAAATAACTTTGTTTCAAATGTGCAGGAAATGGTCATGCCCATTTCTGGGGATAGCCATAAATACCATTTTTGAACATTATTTGTTCGTGGTGATTTTTGACTTACTGGGGATTGGCGGAGAACATCATCGATCTCTCATTTGGCGTCTTAATTTGAGGTTGACCAAAATGTCCTGATCTGCTTGGGGACTTGAGGATGTTGTCGATCTCTCTTTACTTAGTAGCTCTTGCGAACTACAAGGAGATTCACCCGTTCCAGGAGTTTTGCTTCTTTCGGCTTCTTCCCACTATTTTGGCTTTTCCCACCAAATTTTGGAGCATCTGATCTCATTGCGTATCTTTGAATGTGTTGGATAACGAGATACTGATTTCTAACATACTTTTTGGGATAACCTGCATCCACAGAAAAATTGTTAGTTTTGGCGAAACTTATCTGTGTTGACCTCCTTCGATCTTCTGCTCCTTGCTTTGTCTTTTCTGGGTGCTTTCCGCTCTCGGGTGCTCATCATCCTCAACTCCCCGGGTCATGGTAGACATAAGACAAAGTTAATTTATAAAGGAGTAAAACTAATTTGTTGTAAAGATTATTCAAACAATTTCTTTGGAAAACAAAGGTTTGAAAAAGGATAGTTCGGAAAGTCTCTGCCCGTCATGTCATGTGACGGCTCAACAAATATCCTTTATTCGATGCCTTAACATTTTTGACATATTACTGACAGACTCTGAAGATCCTTTGTTATCCTAGCTGAGGAGTTCGACAAGGTTTTTCCGAGAAATCTGTCACAACTGAGGATTAATCCACCCGTCTCGGACTGGGGATTTTGGAGTGGACTCTTGAAGGAAACTTGATGGAAATTTTGAGGTCCTCCTCAAAATTTCTGCCCCAGTTAAAGGTTTCATGATGAATCTTGTCCTATTGGCGAGAGTTTTGACACTCTGTGAGATTTATGAGATTCCTTCTCGAGATTGTTCTTTCAAAAATATGCTACAACTGGGGATTAATCTCCCTCGGACTTTTCTGCAGTTGGGGATTTTTGGAGTAGATTCTGATCTCTCAGTCATTGGGAAATTCTTCGGAGTTTGTTTATGAACTCTTTGAATAAAGCTTTTGTGGAAATTTTGAGGTCTTCCTCAAAATTTCTGCCCCAGTTAAGGTTTGCGATGAATCTCATTCCATTGGCAAGGGACTTGAGACTCTGTGGGGGATTACAAGATTGTTTCTTGATATTTATTTCGGTTGCTCTTCGGCATATTCTGTATTCCAATTTGTTGGAGACGATCTTTGCCTTTTGAATTTTCAAGATTCCTTTCTCGAAAATTCTGCCCCAGTTTTCATTTCCTGGGTGATATGACTGAGCCGTTGTGGCACCTATGTATCCCGTTGAGGCAGGAATCAGGTCAAACGTAGTTCCCACACTCGAAGTGAGAGAATGCTAGAAATAAATAAAGGGGTGACGAAGCTGACAAAGGCCGCCTATGTATCTCATTCTTGAGAATTTAGGTCAAACGTAGTTCGTACAAGGAGGATAAGGGAAAATTTAAGCTATTACAAAACATAAAATAATTACAATTAGATAGTGCTGCTACAAAAACAAAAAAGTCAAAGGAAGACTATCTCTAAGCATAGTATCTCTTCACAACATCAGAATTGATCGGTTTAGTCCACACTTGACCGTCCATTTCGAATAGAATCAGAGCTCCTCCGGATAACACCTTCTGAACGACATATGGCCCCTGCCAATTGGGTGAAAACTTTCCTTTGTATTCCTTCTGGTGGGAAAAAATGCGCTTAAGGACCAGTTGTCCTATGGCGAACATGCGAGCTCTCACTCTTTTGTTGAATGCACGAATCATTCATTGTTGGTATAGCTGACCATGGCATACGACACTCATCCTTTTCTCATCAATCAACATGAGTTGCTCGTGACGAGCACGAACCCACTCTTCATTGCTCAGTCTGGCTTCTTGAATGATCCTAAGGGATGGTATTTCAACTTCAGCAGGTATCACTGCTTCCGATCCATACACCAACACATAAGGAGTCACCCCGGTCGAAGTCCTAACGGTCGTTCGGTATCCCAACAAAGCATAAGGAAACATCTTGTGCCAAGATCGATGATTGTTGATCATTTTTCTCAAGATCTTCTTGATATTCTTGTTGGCAGCTTCCACAGCTCCATTCATTTGTGGCCGGTATGCGGTCAAATTATGGTGAGTGATCTTGAAATGCTCACATATTTCTTTCATCAAGTGACTATTTAGATTTTCTCCGTTATCGGTAATAATTGACTTGGGGATCCCGAATAGACAAATTAGGTTGTTGTTAACAAAATCAGCTACAACCTTTTTGGTCACAGACTTGTAAGAAGTGAGTTCCACCCACTTGGTAAAGTAATCGATAGCTACCAAAATGAATCTGTGTCCATTTGAGGCAGGTGGCTCAATGGGACCAATGACATCCATGCCCCAGGCTATGAAAGGCCAAGGTGCGCTCATAACATGAAGCTCGCTAGGTGGTACTCGAATCAAATCTCCGTAGATCTGGCACTTGTGACATTTTTGCACTAACTTGCTATAGTCATTTTCCATGGTCATCCAAAAGTATCCGGCTCGCAAGATCTTCTTGGCTAGGGTGAACCCATTCATGTGAGGACCACACACTCCGGCATGAACTTTTTCTAACAATCTTGTGGCTTCAACCGAGTCAACTCATCTTAAGAACCCAAGGTCTGGAGTCCTCCTATACAGGATTTCTCCATTTAGGAAAAAGTTGTTGGCCATGCGGCGGATGGTTTTCTTTTGGCTGGCGGTCACATCTTTGGGATAAACTCCGGCTTCTAGGTACCTTTTGATATCATAATACCACAATTTTCTGTCTGATTCTGCTTTGACTTGGGCACAATGTGCTGGTTGTTCTTTCAAACCTATCACTAATGGGTCGATGTAATTCTGATCGGGGTGCTAAATCATGGAGGATATGGTTGCCAAGGCATCGGCAAACTCATTCTGTATCTTCGGAGTATGTTTAAACTCGATATTCTGGAATCTCTTACACAAGCTTTGGACCATCTTTACATACGACACAATCTTGGGGTTCTTCACAACCCTCTCGTCTTGGAATTAGTGAATTAGCAAATTGAAATCACTGATAACCAAGAATTCTCGGGCATTTATATCAATAGCAAATTGGATACCAAGAATACAAGCTTCGTACTCGGCCATGTTATTGGTGCACAGGAAATGAAGTTTGGCTGTCACCAGATAGTGCTGACCAGTTTCCGATACCAAAACTGCTCCAATGCCTGAACCTTTGAAGTTGACCACTCCATCAAAGAACAGTCTCCAACCCGGGTATGATTCTACAATATCCTCGCCTACGAACAAAATTTCTTCATCGGGGAAGTAAGTTCGGAGTGGTTCATAATCTTCATCAACCGGATTTTCCGCTAGATGGTCTGCTAAGGCCTGTCCCTTGATTGATTTTTGAGTCACATATACATCGTCAAACTCACTTAGCAACATTTGCCACTTGGACAATTTCCCTGTAGGCATGGCATTTTGGAATATGTACTTCAGAGGGTCCATTCTGGAAATGAGACATGTCGCATAGGACGACAAATAATGTATTAATTTATGGGCGACCAAAGTCAAAGCACAACAAGTCTTTTCTAGCAAAGTATAATGAGCCTCGTACGGAGTGAACTTCTCACTCAGATAATAAATCGCTCGTTCTTTCTTTCCAGTTTCATCATGTTGTCCTAGGACACACCCAAAGGCATTTTCCGAAATCGACAGATACAACAACAATGGACTTTCTTCTCTTGGATGAACCAATACCGGTGGGCTGGATAAGTAGTTCTTGATATGATCAAAAGCTTGCTGGCACTCTTCCGTCAGTTGGTTGGCGCATCTTTCTTCAATAATTTGAAGATAGGTTCGCAAATAACCGTTGACTGGGCTATGAATCGACTAATATAATTCAGCCTTCCCAAGAAACTCATGACTTCTTTTTTGGTCTTCGGGGGAGGCAACTCCTGAATTGCCTTGATTTTCGAGAGATCGAGCTCGATGCACCTTCTACTGACCACGAATCCCAACAGCTTGCTGGCTGGGACCCCAAAAGCACATTTGGCGGGGTTCAGTTTCAGGTCATACTTTCGCAATCGATCAAAGAATTTTCTCAAATAAGTTAAGTGATTTGAACTCTCGTGAGACTTGATAATCACATCATCCACGTACACCTCAATCTCTTTGTGAATCATTTCATGAAAATGGTTGTCATGGCTCGCATATAAGTAGCACCCGCATTTTTAAGGCCAAACGGCATTACCTTGTAATGATAAACACCCCAAGGCGTGATGAAAGCTTTTTTCTCTGCATCTTCTTTGTCCATTAAAATCTGGTGGTATCCAACAAAACAATCCATGAATGATTATATTTCATGCTTTGCACAGTTGTCAATAAGGATGTGGATGTTGGGTAATGGAAAGTTATCCTTGGGACTGGCCTTATTCAAGTCTCGGTAGTCAACACAGATTCTGATTTTTCCATCTTTTTTAGGAACTGGGACGATGTTGGCCAACCAAGTGGGGTATTTTGTGACCTATACCACCCTGGACTGTATCTGTTTGGTAACTTCCTCTTTGATCCTTAAGCTCAAGTCTGGCTTGAACTTTCGAGTCTTCTGCTTGTTTGGATCAAACGCTAGATTGGTAGGCAACTTGTGAGAGACTATGTATGTGCTTAGTCCTAGCATGTCACTGTAGGCCCAAGCAAATATGTCGATGTACTCTCGGAGTAACTTGATGAGTTCTCTTTTCTGTGCTTCCGTCAGATGGACACTGACTCTGGTTTCTTTAACCTCTTGGCCATCTCCTAGATCGATCGTCTCGGTTTCCTCTAGGTTGGGCCTTTATCAATTTTCAAAGTCCTTTAACTCCTCTATCAATTCCTCGGGAACCATAGTTTCTTCGTTATATTCCTCAGAATCATCATCACTTAGCTCAGTTTGTTCGTTAAGCTCTTGACATGACATGACAGTGGCAGGTTTTAACTTATTATTACTGAAACCAAAATAAAATGGGTTAGATAATAACAAGCAAATATAAATAAATTTTTAAGCAGCAAATATTTTCAAAATAAGGAGGCTTTCATTGAAATTCAGAAGTATTTACAAACTATGGATACATCCTACATGAATGTAGGTTCATGCCTTTTGGAAAGCAGTAAATAGTACGAGGGAAATTAAAACATAAAGAGTGGGTCACGGAGCCTCATCCGGACCATCACCATTTTCATAAAACAAATCTTTCTCTACCCAATCGAACGGAGAGTCACGAGGGGAGTTGCGACCCAGTTTTGTAGGTCTTCGCCGGGCCTGGCATCCCTAATCATGGTTGTTTCGGGGCCTTTCATGTTATAGCATCACATTCCTCAAACAGATCCCCTATTCCATCCTCTAACCCATCGCTTGGAGGACCGATACGCACTGGTAATGACTGATATAGATGGGGAAGCGACTTAGGTAGTCCTGACTGCTTCTTCTTTCCGACCCTCGCCTCATCCTGTCGGGCCACATACCGTAGTCCATGCTTGGTCAACTGTCCGGGGATGCTTAAGGGTTCAATCATACCATCGGAATTCTTTCCCAACCCAAAGCCTGGCTCGTACCCGCTCCTCAGCATTATAGTCGCAAGCATCTTATAGATCGGTGGCATGGGGATTTGAGGAGCAAGGTCCTCTCCAGTGGAATTAACGATCTCTACTGTGTAGAAATTACTTCCCCACGGGAATTCCTCAATTATAGGAACATAATCATTGGGACGGCTCAAGTGACTCCCCTCTCCATGGATCACCACTTCGTGTTCCTCCCAAATGAACTTCACCATCTGGTGCAAAGTCGATGGCACAACTCTGGCCCCATGGATCCATGGCCTTCGTAAGAGCAAATTATAGCTAGTGAAGATATCCATCACTTGAAACTCAGTACGAAATTCGGTGAGTCGCATTTGGATATAAAGGTTGACTTCTCCGATAGTGTCTCTTTGACCTCCATCAAAAGCTCTTACATTGACCTTGTTCTGGTGAATCTTCCCCAGGTTATACTCTAACTGGGTTAATGTTGACAATGGATAGATATTCAACCCTGATCCATCATCGATCAATACTCTGTTCACGATCTTCTCTTGGCTTTTGATAGTGATATGCAAGGCTTTGTTATGCATCATGCCCTCAAAAGGCAACTCATCGTCACTAAAGCAAATGCGATGATTCCCCAAGGCTTGGCTTACCATGGCGGTCAGATTTTCCACACTAGTACCTGTTGGTACATAAGCTTCATTCATCACTCTGAGAAATGCCTGTCTGTGGTACTAGGAACTCATGAGTAATGCCCAATAGAAATTTGGGCGGGAGTCTTTTCCAAATGCTTCACGATGGAGTACTCCTCTGACTTCATTCTTCTCCAGAACTCTTCTGATTCTCCTTCAGTGATCGGTCTCTTCTGTTGATCTTTCTTATAGGTATCATTTACCAAGTCATCGGGGATATAGCATCTTCCCAATCTTGTCATACCATGGGCTACGGTGGCCTCAACTATGAACTATTTTCCTGCTGGCACCAAAGCGAAGGCTTGCTGAGGTGCTGTAAGCACGATGAAATATGGTTTTTCTGCGATACTCAGGGTAGCCACAGACTTCTCCAACTCTTTTGTCTTTCTAGGATTGTCTGGCACTATGGACTTACTCGCGACCCAGTCTTCTTCTATCTCGATCGTAATCACAGCGGCTCCTCCGTGATTTGGAAGTGGATTGTTGTTAACATTTGGGGCCGCTGTTTGCAGAGTGACCACCTTCTGATCAATCAAGTCTTGAATCTTATGCCACAAGTTAATGCAATCCTCGGTACTATGCCCAGCACCTCCGGAGTGGTAAACACAATGCCGATCGGCTTTAGAGAAATGAGAATCGGTATTGCCTGGTTTGTGTGGAATGGGCTGAATAAACCCAGCGACTTTCAATCTCTCGTACAACTGGGTCCTGGTTTCAGCTAGTTGGGTAAAAGTCCGAGGAACTTTCTTTTCTAGATTTGGACGAGGGAGATTGACATTAGTAGAAGGAGGAACCTGGCGGTTGTTCTAACTCTCGGGAGCCTTCTGATACACTTGAAAATTTGGGGAAGGAGTTTGGTAAGTGGGCTGAACATTTGGTTGTGGAGCTTGGTAGATGGGCTGCATACTTAGTTGTGGAGCTTGGTAGATGGGTTGAGTATAGAAAATCGGTTGAGGATTTTGCAGAGCTAAATGAGGGGTTGTTGGAACAAGTTATTTTTTGTAGTTGGCTCCGAAAGGTTTCTGCGATTTTAGGCTAGGATTGGAAGATACCAAAGATACTTCTTCCCTCTTTTTCTAAGGTGGTCCTGCCGATCCTGAGGAAACAGGGGCTTTAGCAATCTTGCCATTGCGGAGTACTTCTTCCACAATTTCTCCGATCTTGACTAAGTCAGCAAACTTGGCTTTTATCGCTGATATCATCTTGTCATAAAATTCTGGTTCTTGAGCGCGCATAAACACCGCGCTTATTTCTTCTTCCGTCATAGGAGGACGAACTCTCGCCGCTTTCTTTCTCCATCGGTAGGCATAGTCCCTAAAGTCTTTGTTTGATTTTTGTCTGATGCATCCCAGAGAGTAGCGGTCTGGGATAACTTCTACATTGTATGCAAACCGTTGAGCGAAGTCTCGGGCTAGGTCACTCCACTTGTACCATTTCTTCAGTTCTTGAGAGGTGAACCATTCTAGAGCCTCTCCATTCAGACTTCGACTGAAAAGCCTCATCAACAGAGCATCGTTCTTCCGAGGACCGACCATCTGGTCGTAGTAGCTTCTTAGATGGGCTTCAGGATTCCCGACACCATTGAAAAACTCAAACTTAGGAATTTTGAACCCCTCTAGCAGGTCCATTTCAGGATGGATACAGAGATCATCATAATCATAGCCTCTCTCATAAGGGGAACCTCAGAATTCTCTAATCTTGGCTATCTCCTCCTTTATCTATGCCATATCGTGGTCGCATTTCTTTTCTGTAGCTCTTAATTCCTTTTCCTTCTCTTCGTACGGGGCTTTCCTGGACAGCGATGTATGGTCCTACCATAACATGGAAAGTAGTTGGAGGTATATTTTGCACAGGTGGGGGATGGACATATGGAATGGCATTTGTATATGTGGGAGTATAGTTTTATGGGTCGGTGACATTGGGATGGTTATTCTGGGAATTGTAAGCGTTCAGTGGCGTGTTCTGATAATTTGAAGATAGGTTTTTTGGAAGGTAGGCACTTGGGTTGTTACTTTGGTTAGTGTGTTGGACAGGAGGGGTGTGAATTTGGTATGAAGATCCGATATGAGGAGGGTTGTTGGAGAGGGGTTCGTTGAAAGGTCTAGGCACGGAGGCAGGGGGATATTTCTTGGTTGATTTTCAGTCAATGGAGAGTTGAGTGAAGGGATCTGGAAAGGGGGCTGAGAGTTGCCCAGAGCTGGAGTGTTGGCTTTGATAGCCAGGCTAGCCATGTCTTTGGCCTTTTGCACTTCTTCCTGTATTTTTTCTAATTTTCTCGCAAGTTCGGCAATCATTTCATTTTATTCGTGAATAACACTATCTATTACAGCCAAAGCGTTCTCCTCTTCACTATCAGTTATTTTCCCTTTAGAGAAGCGAGGGTTAGAGGAGGAATCCAGGTGTGCCTTTGAGCGGGTAAAGTAGGGATGTTCGGCCAGTTTCGTCGACACAGATCAGTTTCTACTACCTATTGAAGCAAAATAACTCAAAGACTGATGTGTTAGATCCTGTTAGTGGTAAACAATGCAAGATATTTGACAACAAATAAACACATAAGAATTTCTTTAAACAAATAAAAAGTTTCTTTTCGTCAAGGCAAATTGATCCACGGGTAATTTGACTCGAGGGTTCAATGGACAAGAATTTGCCCGCTGATTTTGGATAACTAAATTACATCAGGAAGGTTGACTTATTGTCCTTGCAGCACTTTGCTTGCTGTACTTTCCGACTTTACTGATTCCCTTGTAAAAGTGGAGAAATGAAAAATTTCTTAAAGATAGGGGCCGGGCCTTGAAAGGCTGCCTACGTATCTCACGAAGGAGAATTCAGGCCCTACATAGTTCGAACATAGAGATAGATAAGTTTGTTTCAATTTCATTTCGTCCACTATTTTGATTACAATGGGAAAGTAAAAGCGACATACAGGTAATAACTAGAAACTAAAATTCTGCTACTTTTAAAGCTTCTTTTGGATAGTGGCAGTCTCTCGGACTCCTCTTAATCCTCTTCTTCAAGGGTGATAAGGGGAAACTCCAACTCGATTTTTCCCGTATCAATGAGATATTCCAGATCAACTCAAAAGTGGCGGCAGGTTTTGATGTCATAGCCTCCTATCCCTGCGTGATAGAGGCAAATCTCCTTTCCTTGGCGCCAAGCTCTATGCATCTTGCCTGCCTTCCTTTCGACTGGTTCCAGGATCTTGGCCTGAACTAACTTAGCATAGATCTCGTAGTAGGTGTCCTGAAAGACAATGGAATCGTAGCGGTGAATTGTCATTTCCTTGGTGATCGGCATGCCATAATAAACTTGATCACATGCGAGGATAGTTCTGGGCCCCCACAAGTGGCTTATCTGGCCACTGGTAATCATGTGATAAATCTGGGCTCTCAAAGCATTACATTCATCAGTGGTATGCCCTCTTCGACATGGGTGATAAGCGCACTCTTTGTGTTCATTCTGAGGGTGACATCCATACTTCTCAGATTGGTCGGGATGAAGAACTCCCATAGCTTTTAGAGTTTCATAAATTTCTAAACAGAGGATCACTTTTGGGTTTCTGGTATACTCTCGGGAGTGGACTTTGAGAGTGACCGTCCTTCCCCCTGGCCTGAACCTAGTTGTCCATACATCATCACTCTTGACCTTGGTCCAATGGTTGATTCCCGTGTCAGGGAGTTGAATTTTTTTCATGAGCATTTTTGCCCAGAGGGGGTCCCACGAGTACTTGCTCATTTTCTTCAGATTCCTCAATTGTTTTCTCTTCTCCTTTGTTGATTTGTTCCAGCTCTCCGGTTATGTCCCCAAATTCCAGGAGAAGTTCTTCGAGTTCCAGATCGAAGTTGTTTTTTGGTTCGGTCTTAGGTGTGCCCAGTATCCGATCAATTACGACAATCCTTTCTTTTGCTTTGGTGGTCTTCTCCTCCACCTCCTTGGTCCTAGCCGTGGAAATTTCCATTAGTCGGTCGACTTTCTCATGTTTTTTCTGAACTTCCTTTATTTCCTCTTGAATCCTCATCATCCTTTCGCGCATGATTGCAACTTTCATTTCAACCTTTCCTGAAAGAAACGGGGATTTATAGAAGGCTTTAGGATTATTTTTTTTGAGAACCTTGGAGGACTTGGAATATTTTGGTCGGACTTTTTAGATAGTGGTTTTATTTTTGCTTACGGTGTTCTAAAATTTTTGGCATGGAGTGGACCAATTTTTCTTGATTCAAGCAACACACATAGCACATAGAACAGTTCTATATCGCAAGTAATCATCATAATAATAAGTATCGAGTCCTAATTGGTGACCCTTTTTATGCCAAGGATAGGCCTAGCATATTTGATAAAGATATATGCCTTTAAGTCAATCCATTATCCCCAAAATGAGCTTTTCATTAATAATAAAAGAGACAAAAGCCTTTACAACTACATAGCAGACGGGGATACAACTTTTAGGGAATGGAAAAAATACGAAAGCTAAACGATCCCACGCAAGGGACAAAATAAGCAATCCCACGCAGGGGAGAAAATAGGCAATCCCACGCAGGGGATGAAAATAAAAAATCCCGTGTAGGGGAAAAAGCAATCCCACGCAGTGGACTAAGATAAACCATCCCACGCAGGGGACAAAAGATAACTTCTAACTTCCAGAAGGTCCCGCATCAGCTCTTGCTTTCTTGGCCTTATCTACCTCGTGCCACATGAAGTACCTATCCATGACCAAATGAGCCCCGACAATCAAGGCTCTAGTCCTGTAGTCCATCCCTCTTATGCTCTCAATTTGTTGACCCATACGGTTATCTAACTCGATGAAGCAATGTCTAGCATCTCCCAACTCTTGCCTAGTCTGTTTCAACTCTTCCTTCAGATATTGTATGGTCATAGCATCTTCCCTATGTTGTAGGTGGTGCGCCACCTCATTCCTTGTGCATTGTTCTTGAAGCCTATAAAGCCGGATTTTGTGTTTGGACTCAACATCGACCACTCGATAAGGCACATTTGGACCAGGTTCGATAGTCCCAACAAGGTTCTTTTTCATCCACTCTTTGTATGTGTCACTTCAAGGTGGATCTAGACTATCTTCGACCTTAGGTTCCTCGACCTTCTTTTTCTTCCATTCTTTGCGATCCATATCTTTGAATGCCACCACGCCGCCCTCATGATTGGTTATGAACTTACCTATTTCTGCCACTTGGGGCGTTTCTTGCTTTAGCCCGAATTGTCTGCGAACTCTAGTGGGGACATAAGGACGAGTTCCCCGAAGACCTTAAAGTACCAAGAAAGGCAATTTATTGCCTCGTGTGATGTATTTTCTTGGGTGGAGGTCTCTGATTACCCACTGAATATCGTTATCCTTTAAACCGTGAAACTGAGTGAACCAAAATCCTTGGTTGGGTTTTTGCTTGTACTTGTTTATGGTTAGCCACATACTATGGGATGAGAAGTTATCCAACCTCATGGAATGGTCCAACTCCTAAGTGTAGAAACATTTGAGTAGATGCTTGATCATCCACCATTGCAGGATTAAATTGCACCCTTGAAAGAATCGCTCGCCCTCTTGACATTTACCCACTCGGTAAATATCGGCAAGTATCATGGGAGCTAGCATGTAAAACTTGACGGAAGTCCCAAACTTGATTTCGTAGAAGATGGCGTGTGTAACCATGACTACACTCGGATGGATGGTATTGTTCAGTCCTTGCGGGAATACCATAGTTCCAAGAAGGCCCACAATGAACGCGAAGGCTCTTCGATCTTTCCAGTCTTCTTCGGATTCAAAATCATGGCCAAACTTTTCAAAGGTGTTGAAGCGCCCAAACCTATAGTATAGCTTCCGAAAAGGTTGTTTGGTCCATCAATCCTTCCGAGCCAACTATCATCTTTGATAAAAAATGCCTCCTTGATTTGTTGTCAGTCCCACACCTTTGGGAAGATAATATCCTTATCCGGTGTTCTTTTTGTTTTTTGACACATGCCTATACTTTCATAGCTCGCAACCACTTCTTCGATGGTTGGGGTCAATTCCACACTCCCAAATTGAAAAACCATATTTTTGTTATCCCAAAAGGTGTCCAAAACTTGAATCATCTTGGGCCATGCCTTCATGTCTATGAGAGAGGGAAAGTATCCAATGTGCCCTCGAACAATTTTCCTATCGTCTTTGTTCATGCATTCCCACCAAACTTTCAGGAGGTCATTTGGTCTTGTCATCATCCGAAATCTTCGAGCGGGACAGGGTAGAGCCATTCTACAAAATAGATAAAATAAGTAAGGTTTCCCTCTCCCGGACGATAATGGACAAATTCAAAGGCATATACTCTGTCAAAAACAAGCAAGCATGGTCATATGTGATTGACTCGTGGTCAATTAACCCAAGGCGGTCTTTCTAATGGGCCCAATACCCCTAGGGTATTGGGTTGTCCTAGGTTAATGCCTAAAATTGGGTTTTGGTTTATCTTTACGCTAGGTGTCTAAGAGTGGGTTATTTCAAAATAGACCGGGTCCCAAGTGGATAATTTGGGTTGAGAATACGATAGTCATTGGACGCATGACGTACCCGTAAACTATCGCATTCTCGAGAAAGTGTTATTTGTGGCGGGAGGCCATGGGAACATGAACCTCCCTAAACATAAATAAAATTGAATACCGTATGGCGGAATATGCTATGATATGCAATGACAGTTGTATAATTTGCGAGAATTAAACACATAAATCACAAACAATTTTACTATCTATTACAAATCCAAATAGTTAGTCACATAAGAGTTAGAAAAATCATTTTGGTTAGAACTTAGTCAGAAATCCCCAGCGGAGTCATCATTTCTGTTTTATCGCATTTTTTCACTTTCGGGAAGAAAACACAACTTTATTTTTGAAACGGGTTTGACTTGTATTAAAGTCGAAAACTTATACAAATTCTCAAATTCAATTGAAATAGAGTCGCCACTTAATTAATTAAGAAAAATTAAGAAAACCTTTAGGAACTAATCAAAAGATTTAAAACAGATAAAAACTTTCAGTTTTAAGAAATCCGGGTAAGAAGTTCGTATTAACATTTCGAGAAGGGTTTTAAGGCATTCGAAATGTCCGCTAACACTCAGTTATCCAATTGATTTTAAAAACTCTTTATTATGACTAACTTTTTGAAACATGGGAATTTATGGTAAGTGAAGGAAAAAACCACGAACTCATTTTTTGCTTATAAAGAAATATAGCCAATTTTTAGAAAACACTTGGCAAATAAAATAGTATAGCCAACTTGATATTCAGGTGAAATCTCAAAATTTTCAAAACAAAAATAATTTGCCATAAAATTTATGGTGCTCCACATGGGGAAATTAACTAAGTTAAATAAGAATGTTAGAGTTTTTACAAATTCCAAGTTATACACATAATCCTATCTAAACAATAAAATATATCAACATAATTAAGTCATTGGCTTAAACCTGTCCTAAGAGTCTAATTTGTGGGCCCTCTTTAGGTCCAGTTTTATACTTTTAGCCCATTGGGGCTATTATTCGCTTCTTGGCCTTCCCTGTATATTTTCTTCCATGTCTGGCACTTTGGTCCACACTTTCTTCAACTTTTAACCCCTTTTTGGGGCCTTGAAACAGACGGACTCGAATGAATATTACTACCTGGGCCCTAGCCCATTGAGGAGATTCAGGAAGGGAAGTCCAATGGACTTGGACCAGTGTCACATGTGTCATAGAAAACAGAGAGGATAACGATTAGTAACTAATTAAAGGATCCAAACCAACTCAAACAAACATATGTTGAGGTAATGCGCAAAACAGAGAAAATAATGTCACTGAACGCAATTTTGGAGTTTCAAAATCTCAACCATTATTATCACTACTATGGGACAATTATAACAGCAGCTACCTTATAAAATCCGTAAAGAAGATAATAAAAGGGAAATAAAATATCAGTGCCTTTGCCACAACCAAGGAACTCGCTTTAAACTTATTGCAATTACACTCTATTTAATTTAACAATCACAAAAAAAAGTTAAGAGATTCGCAAAGCAGGCCTTCACACAACTAAACAACATTTTGATATTGATAGACATGTCAACATGAGAGGACTGATCTTGCTAAAAGAAAAGGTGATTCTTTTGAACTAAATTAAGAAGGAAATGCACTAATCGCGTACTGGAGAACTTGAAATAAAACAGTGGTAAAACAAGGAGAGAAAAGATATATTTGACTCAAAGAAACACCACCAGACAGTTTTACAATGGTTGCAAAAGAAAGACATTTTAACATGATAGAACTTGAGCTAACAGGGAAAAGGCATTCAATTTGAACAAAACATTGCAGCTTTCAAATAGTCACATTCAAACAGAAACCAAGCACACTTGAAAGGAAAAAAAGATTTTACAACATGAACCTAAACGATTCTAGCAAAGGATTTGCCATTCTTATTACACGAAACCCCAAAGGCTGAAAATTTCACAAGAGAGAACATATTTGCTCATATCCTAGCTAGATCAAAACTCGAACAAAAGAACAAGATTATGACATAGAGCTTCACACACAAACTACAAGTTGGAAGAATGCCAAGACTAACACAAAAAGGAGAAAGTTTCAAGACCTTATGAAGATCAAACGGGTTGCTTAGATTCAAAGCTAATGCAAAATGAGAAGCTTATGCATCATATAACAGCCATAAATAATGAGAAGACAAATCTGAAAATTCCACATTGCTATAAGTTTACGACAATCTCAGGTTAGCAGATAATGTCTTATAGCCTTGATTTCTCATCGCAACAAACAAACATTTTCCAAAATCAAAACCAGCCTAAAATCAACAAAATATCTCTAAAGAACACAAAAAGAAACGACAGATTTACATCGTGCTAAAAGAAAGAGAGAAGGGAAAGGAGAGGAAAAAGGGTATTACCTTTCTTTGAGCAACGAACTGAGACAACGAGTTTCATCGGAAAATATTTTACCACCGCCAAAATCTCGACTAACCTTGCCGAAACTCAAGTTTGTTGTGTTTTTCGCTCTGAAATTCCTGGTTACGTGAGATTGAAGGAATGATCCTTCAGAATCCCCAAGTTTTTCCCCTGAAATTCCCACTACTCACCTCAATGAAAGAGGGGGTTTATATAGGGGAAAATTGGGTGAAATGGGGGGGGGGGGGGAAACATAAGGTTTTTTTTGGAATTTTGCTGAGAAATTTCAAGATTCTCAGCTGGATGAGCTTGAGCGTTAAGAAAATCGTACGAGCTTGTATGAATATCCGCTGATTTTGCAGAGATGAGGCCACCTAGGGCCTCTAGAAGCTTCTCCACTCTGCCATCGCACACTTTGACAGAGAAAAAGGACGGCGTTTGGGAACGTTAAGGGTTGGGAGCTGTTGGTGAAGCTGTTGCTTCGTTGTTTTGCAGCTGTTGTAGACGGAGTTAGGGTTTGTTTATCTGGTGTGAGGATGATGAAGATGAAGGAGAGGGGTGGTGGGTTTTGTGTTGTATGAGGCGCGTCATCTCGTACAACGTATTCTTTTCTCTGGGAAAAGGAAACACGTGAGGCGCGTTGGTGGAAATTGGAGGAGAGAAATATAGGCGGTGTGTGAGGTGTGAGACATATGTGGGTGTGGGTTTATTTGCTGGTGGAATAGAGGATGGGCCGGGTAAAGGGAATTTGAAGGTGGGTTTGAGGGAGTGAAGGTTTTGGACCAGCGGGTCCCTGAGTGATGAGCCCAAACGAGTTGGCTGATGTGAGGGGTTGTAAAGGTGGTTTAGAATATGGCCAGAATTGCAAAATGTGGCCATTCTAAGTTTAAGGAATAGCCAAATTAGGAGTAATTAGGTGTAATTCGTCTAGGATTTAAATAGTTTTAAAGAGATAGGCTAGAATTGAAATATGAACCAATTACAATTAACCACTCGAGCTTTTCTTTAAATTTACACAAATTGAAATAATCATTGTATTGAACATAGAATTACCTCTTTAAAATCATGAAATTAATTTATTCAATTAATCTCTCATTTTGAATTAATTTAGAGGAAAATCAAACTTTGATCTTTTAAAAAGACTTTTCTTATGAAATTAAACTTTTAAAAATAATTCTTTAAGTAAACTTATATAAATTACACGTAATTAAACATGAAAGATATAAATTATTACTCAAAACTATTATGGAGCTGATTTAGAAAATGTTTTATCCCTCTTTATAAAATAATTATTCTGAAAATTGTTTGAAATTAAAAAAAGCTCAAGATTAATTTGTAGTGAGGAGGGTAAAAATTGGGTGTCAACAAGGGAATCCCAGGGTGGGCCCAAGATATGTTAAATGGTATAATTACTGGTTTCATTTGATTGTTGATAATGATTATAAGGGTGGGTTACATGTGGAGATAAGCTAGGAAGAGACTTGTAGTTAGGGATACCTGTTGCTTGTTTACTTGTTTCCTGTACTCTTACTTGACTATCGTGCTGTTCATATATTGCTATTTGGAACTGGCTGATGATCCTACCAGTACACAGTGATTGTGTACTGATTCTGCACTTGCATTTCTTTTTGTGAGTACAGACAATCTTTCGGCGGTTGACGCACGACCTCACCTATAGGCCTAACGCCTCAAGACATCAAGGGTGAGCTGCTTTGATCGAGCTGCCTTTATTTCTTTCGTACTAGTTGTAGCCCATTTGTTTCGGGCTTAAACTCTGCTCCTTTACATTGGGGTTGCATCCCCGTATTCTAGACAGATTTGGTAGATGTTTTGGTACGGTGACTTTCATGTTCTAGGGAGGGATTTTCGCAGGTTTATTTATATTAGTGTTGATTTGGTTGATTATTGCTAGTTTATTTTTTTGCACACTGGTTTTGAGCTGTTAGAACGGTTAAGTTTCAGAGTCGTTGATGGTTCGCTCACCCGGGGTTTGGGTGGGTGCCACTCACGGCGGTCTAGGTCGTGACATAAAGAGAAAAGTAAAATAAATTAGAAAATATAAATTTTAATAGATCAATTAATCCAATTAAAAAGTGACAGTTGTGCAATTTAATTTATTTTAAATTAATTTCATAATTTCTCACGCGCTTTTATAAAGTGTAAACACTTTCTCTGCCACATCACCTTTCAAGGGGATAATTAATACACTTTGGACAAGAATAGGGAAGTAAAAGGTCATTCACAAAGATTAAGTGAGTAAGTGACTTTTTTGAATAAGTTCAAGGTGAAATTTATGTCTTTTCTCAATAAAATATTGATTGAACAGCATACATATTCCTTTCGGTTTTTAGTTTTTTAGGCAGGGGAGGGGGTCAATATAGATAAGCACAAATGCAAATAATTAATTTGTTTATGAAGATTTTACTTTTTGGTCAAACAGGTACATTATGGTCCCGTTTGGCCATGAAAATCAAATACAAATTGGAGTTAGAGTTGTGTTTGGCCATGAATATGAATTGGAGTTGTTTTTAACTTTTTGTGAGAGAAGTGAGAGTGAAAAAAGTGAAAACAAGTTTTTCTTGTTTTTCAAATTCCGAAATTTAACTTCAAGTTGAATTCCAGAATTTTTAGTTTTTTATGGTCAAACACCATTTTCAGAATTCAACTCCAAAAAAAATAAAAAAATTCCATGACCAAACGCTCACTATATTAAAAACATAATTAAACTATTACATATTATGGCCATGCCCCATTACAGAAGGAACTTGGGACGTGGAGCAGACTTCAGAGCAGTTTTGTCTACAGGAAAATACTATTATGAAAAAGCAAGTAAAGTGCCTTTGGGATATATTTACATAAGTTCCCATGCTATAACATCTCATATATATACATCAATCTCAAAAGAATGGAAAACACATACTGAAGATCTCATATCTATCTAAAAATAATGAAATATATATTATGAAATAACATATTTATGGATGTGCATCCTTCTATGGTTAATTCTAATAAAAGATATTTTTCTAGAAGGAGAGAGTTGTATTGTAGTTTGAATTTTTTCCTAAAAGCTAGTATTTTTTTCTTGTGGAACAAGATTTTCTTCTTTTATAAATGGGAGACTCCCTTACCTTAATCGTAAGAATATATTATTGAGAAGAAGAATTTTTATAATTCTCTCCATCTCTTCTTCTCTTTATTATTATTGTTATTATTAGTTGTTATTATTGTTATTGTTATTATTAATTGTTATTGTTATTATTTTGTTGTTGTTCTTATTATTATTACTAGTTTAGTATATGTGCTTTGCACGTGTGTAACGACCGGACCCGTTGTTATTTTAAAAATCGCAAAATCGAATTATGCCGGAAACTAATTAAAGTACGTATGTCTTAAGTAGGGTGAGGTGACGAATTTTTTTTGATTTTTGGAAATAGTTCGGGCTGACGTCATTCCGCTATAGTGGTAATTATTCCGCTATAGAGGGACCGCTATAGTGGAAGGTTAGACCGCCATAGCGGAATGACGGGAGGCAGAAGCCACAGAACGGGTTTTTATTTAAAAAGCTTCTCCTCCTCAGTTAGAAAACATACGAGGGTTTCTCCAAAAACCCTCCTATGCTGCTCCAAGGTTTGGGGACCATGAGGAGGAGGAATTCCAGCTAAAGGAGCACAAAAAAGCACGGATTCGGACCTGCAGAGTCGTCAGGGAATGCCTTCACGGAGCCAGAAATGCACGGTTGCAGCTGCTTGGCGTCCAGGTAGGCTAGGTTTTCATTGAGTAGATAGACTTGTTTACTTTCCGTACTTATTGTATAGTGGAACGGAGAATCCATGTTTTAGGCCTCCGGGCACGGAGTCTGGTGGATTCGGGTCGGGTTAGGTTTGGTTTAGGATTATACGGAGTAAATGGCTGGTCTTGTGATATGTATAATGTGGTTATATTGTTGTCTTGGTATGATAAAATGATAGGCTCAGGGGCTGGGATGTCGAGAAGGTTCGGGGAACCGAGAATTGTCTGGGTAGCTGAGCAGGAACGAAAATGGGAAACCCCCCTAGATGAAGACTCGGGAATGTAAAGGGCAGGATATGTGGTTGTTAGAATTGCTAAGGGCTAAAGGGAGGTGTTCCCATTACGTGTGAGTGTAGGTAAAGTTCCGGAAATCACATAGTTGCTAAATTTTGTTAAGAAAGGAAATCAGTCATTTTATGTTAGTAAGGGTGACCGGGTTGGCCTTCGGACGAAGATCGGGTTAAGTCATCTACCCGGAGAAGGGGTATGTGATGGCTTGATTTCTTTATGCATTGTGTATTTGAGTACTTTTATCTAAGTGATTGTATGTGATGCATTGCTTAGGAGATGAATTGGAATGTCTTATAGTCCTATTTTATGAGTCTGGTTATTGAACTGTGCATTTTTGCTTGTTGGTTTACAAGTTAACTGTTCATTGTTGTGACTGTGGATTGTTACATTCGGTTGGCTTGGGTACCACGCCTGGTACGAAAATACTAACGATTGGCTCGGGTACCACACCTGGTACATGAATACTAATGATTGGTTCGGGTACCACGCCTGGTATGAGAAATAACTAACGGTTGGCTCGAGTACCACGCCTGGTATGGATTTACTTTACTGCATTATTGCACGAATATTTGTTGTATTGTGTTGATTCATATTGGTCCCGTGAGAGGACTGGCTGTATTATTGAGATGTGATATTTGGTTATGGTCCTTGTGAGGCTGGGTTATTTGTTGTATCTTATTTAGAGTTGATCTTGGTATAGATCGGGTTGCTTGTTAACACTTAGGTGTTGGTTAGAGGGGATCCCAGAGTGGGTCTGGGTAATTTACATTTGTATAGGACGGTTGTTGGTTATGTTATTGTTGCTGGTCTTAGTCATATAAAGGTGATTCATGGGTACTCGATAAGATAGAGGAATGACCGGGAGTCTGGCATTGGGTTATTAGCTGGCATTACTATAGTGGAGGTTTCTTAGGGATCCTGGAGAGGTCCGGATAATTATAGGTTGTAACATGAGGGTAACGGGTCTTGACTGACAATACTCGGGTTGTTCCCGAATGTTTGGCCATATGGATTGGTAGAGTAAACAGGGTGGTAGTCCGGGTCAGGACTTAGCGATTGGTCTAGTGGTAAGGCTTGAAAAGTCTAAGGTGAGTATAGTCCGGGTCATGACTTAGAGGTTGGACTAGTAGTGAGACTTGGGAAGTCTAAGGTTGATAAGATTTGGGAAGTCTAAGGTTAGTATGACTTGGGAAGTCTGTGAAGTGAGGGAGTTGGCAGCGGAAGGAGTAGGAAGGATCAGGTTTGTATTGTATAATCCGAGGGGAGGTTGGAGGATGGAAATTTTATTGTTACATTCATGTTTTTCCCTGTTTTTCTTATACGATGGTAGGAGTGAATTCGGATCGACCGATGATGCCTACCAGTACGTGTGGTTGTACTGATTCTACTCTTGCTATACCTTTTTGGGTATAGTCTGGTTGCAGGGTTGGTGATGTTTCTTAGGTGCATGCCGATGGTGATCCTCCAGAAGCTTTTGTCCTTGATTTCCTGATGGAAGTTGTGTCCCTTTTCAGTTCTTGTATAAACCTTGTAGTAGCTCTTGTACCAGCTTAGACTAGATTCTAGGGAGGGTGTGTTAAAGATTGTAAAGGTTTCTGCCAATTCTTTAAGTAGTTATTTTTCTGAATATTTTTTTTTAAAGAAATTCTCATGTATAAAATGGATTATTTTAATTTTTCGCAATGTCACCTGTTGGACAGGTGGTGAGGGTTCGTCTATTTAGGTGGTTAGAGTAGGCGCTCGCACGGCCCGGTAGGTTGGATCGTGACAACGTGAGTCTCGTGTTAAGAATAAAATAGATTCTTGTTCTGAAGTTTACCATTATAACTGATTATGAGCAAAAATCAACTACTTGCAAAAAAAAATAAAGTAACTAATCATGCAACAAATAAATCCATTATACTTTTATTTTAAAATCAGCTTATATGAACCAAATTAAACTTACCTGCAATCACAATCACAATGTGCTTTTCAAAAATTCTTTACAGGACCGTTGATTGAAGAACTTGATGCAATAAAGAGGGACGCATAGTACTATGTTGTAGAGCTAGATTTTTCCTGCACAACCCCAATCAAATTATTTTATTACAGTAATGCTTCGATCTCCAAATACTATAAGCCTGGTGAAAATCAGTTGCTAAAACACACAATCAAACACGAGAATATCACAATAAAATACGAGAATTACACAATAATCAATGTATGATTATAAATAATATTAATCTATAGAATTATACACTTAATAACAAAAAAAAAAATATACGATAAAGATGAGAAGAAAATTTCTATTTTTTAACATATTATATAACTTATCTCTACAGATTGGGCAATAAATTAATAATGTAAAGTGAATTTGATCAGAGCTACACAATGGTCTCTTGCTCACCTCCTTTACTTTTTTAGTACAGTCTTGTTTTTCAAGTCTTCTTTCGAGAACTATAGATGTTATTGTATTATTTTCGAAAGGAATAACTTTCAATTTATAGAAGTCAAAAACCTTTTCTTTCAAAAAAGAATTACCTAAATATAAAAAAAAATTATCATAAGAGTCCTTAATTTTTCACGTACACCTCCCATATATCATCAGGATTCCTACTGACATTAATTTTTCTAATATTAAAAATAATTCACCTCATATTTTTAAAAAATCACATACAACTACTAATTTTACACTACACTTTTTACCATTATTTTAGGAGTTCTTAATTTTTAGAAACCATATTTAGGAGTCCTAAATTTTTAGGAATCATATATTTTAGGAGTTTCCACGTACACCTTTCATATGCAAATTTTATACGCCATATATTTTCTTCTTATTATATTTTTAGGAGTCATTAATTTTCATCGTTTTTCCCATATATTTTAGAAGTTCACTTTATAAATATAATTAAATAATTATTTGAGAAAAATAATAAATGACAATTTTGTCTATTGTGGAGTCTTTTAATGAAGGACAAAAAGTTTAAATCACACTATAAGGTCATTCACACTTTTAATATAGTAGAAATATAGATAGATACATTATCATTATTACTATTATTATTATTATTATTATTATTATTATTATTATTATTATTATTATTATTATTATTATTATTATTAGTGAACCTTTTTACGGGTCTACATGGCTCTGATACCATAAGGAGAATTAGATCGCTTCAATGATAATAAAAGACCTTTTTACGGGTCAATAATTCTGGTAAAAATAGTTCATTACGAGTTCAAAAATAGTCCTAGATGTCTTTTTTGACTTAGACATATATTTTAACAGGACCTTCGACATAGTCTAAACCGTCCACTTGAATTATTCTCCTCCTATCTTATTATTATTGGGTGATGAGATTCTTATTTAGAAATTAGTACCATGTCCTATTAGTAGTGTAGTGTGTCATAGTTCAACACAAAGATTTTTAACCTGTTATTTATGTTAATTAATAACGAAAATAAAATAAAATTACTATAAAAATTAAAATATCTTTAAGAAAAGGTTGTGACCAGAGTCTTGTTACAGATATGTAAACACGTCAATTTTTATTTCTTAAGAAATATTCTTACAAGAGAGAAAGGGGAGAAGATGGAAGATGATTTTTAAAATCTTCCTCTGCTAAACTAAAATGAATCCTTATATAATGGATCATGCTAACAACACGATAAAATAAACACTATTTTAATAAGCATTATTTCAAAATGAAATGTGGCTCACAAATAAAATAAAGTCTACTATTTTAAATAGAAGAATCAACTTTATAAAAATTGTTTATCTTTACTACCCCAATTATGTATAAAATGGGGTCTTCTCTTCTTTGTCTTCATTTCCCAATTATGAATTAAATGGGGTCTTCACTTTACCTTTATTTTTCTTTGTTTGTTTTTTCTTGCTGAAAGATTCTTCCACTTAATACCATTTTAATATACATTTATTAATAAACAATGCATTATTTGTGTGTTGGATTTTACATACCAATTTCATGTATATAAACAGGTTTAAGCAAGATTGATTTAAATAATACAAATAAATCATATTTTATACAAAATTCATGTTTGTAAAATTAATCATTGTGAGGATCATTTCACACAAAATGTGAATCCACCCCTATGAAATTAATATTAGGGGGAGAAAATCGAAGTAAATGTATGACTTTGGGTAATGAAATTAATTAAAGGGAAGAGAGATTTTTTAGAAGGAAAAATAGAGAGAATCAAGGGATTGATTTAGTGGGTATCAGTCCGAATTTATTGCACAATTAATAAATTATTGTAATTATCTTATTATTGGTAACTTCTTCTTTAATTAAGTATAATTAAGTAAAAATTATATTAAAATATAATAAAAAAATTTAACCACGAATTTTTAAATTTTAATATGACTTGTAATTAAAAAGATAATTTAATAATTAAAAAAAAGATGATATATTTAATGTAGTAAAAAAATTTAAATTAATATCTAGGACAATTTTTTCAAACAAATTACATAAGCCCCCCAATTACTGACGTCTTCTTTTTGTAGTAATTTTGAAAATTTGACCCACTGACCACTGTTGTCGTCTGTCAAAAGATCAAAGCATGACTTGCACTACACATTCTTTTAAGTAGTGGGTGAGATTCGGTGGCGGAGTTAATTTTTTCACTAAGAGGTTTAAAATATAAAGAAATAAACACATAAAAAAATTTAAAAAGAGTTCAAAATCTATTATATATAAATCAAAAATAATTTCAATAATATATAAATAATGTAATTTTCTAATTTTTAAATTAATCCTCTCGATCCTACCTGATTCCGCCTCAGATGAAGTTAACAAGAAAAATGAGTGGATTTTCTTCTTTTTGGTGTCTTGTCATTAGTTATGCAAAAACTCACGAATATCATATCGAATTATTAATGATATTTGATTGATCATATCAAATTATTAATGATATTTGATTGAATGTAGAATTTAAAAAACAAAAAAACATTTGATATATAAGCTAATTAATTATATGCAAGTCACTAAATTTTCTTTTACTATAGTAATAGAATAAAAGATGGCAAAAGTTTTACATCACTTCTCCTAATAAGAAGTGGAGGTATTATATTAAGTTGAATCCCAAAAAGTCATTTCAATAAATTAAAGACTAAATACTAATGTTAAAACCAAATATATTTAAAATACATTTTTATTCTCCTATAAGAAAGAGGTCACCCAAATACATTTTCTTTTAGCAGATTGCGACAATGACTAAGCAAAGGATGTTTTGAAGATTGGGACCTTAAAAGTCAGATACATCCTGAAGAATCTCATGTAATAAAATATTGATTGAGCGGCGTACGTATTCCTTTCATTTTATAGGTTTTTAGGAAGGGGAGGGGGTCAATATAGATAAGCACAAATGCAAATAATTAATTTATTTACGAAGATTTTACTTTTTGGTCAAACAGGCACATTCTCGCCCCGTTTGGCCATGAAAATCAAATATAAATTGGAGTTGGAGTTATGTTTAGCCATGAATATGAATTGGAGTTGTTTATAACTTTTTGTGAGAGAAGTGAAAGTGAAAAAAGTGAAAACAAGCTTTTCTTGTTTTTCAAATTTCGAAATTCAACTTCAAGTTGAATTCCAGAATTTTTTAGTTTTTTATGATCAAACACCATTTCCAGACTTCAACTCCGAAAAAAATAAAAATTTTCCATGACCAAACGCCCACTATATTAAAAACATAGTTAAACTATTACAACACATATTATGGCCATGCCCCATTACAGAAGGAACTTGGGACGTGGAGCAGACCTCAGAGCAGTTTTGTGTACAGGGAAATACTATTACGAAAAAGCAAGTAAAGTGCCTTTGGGATATTTTTACATAAGTTCCCATGCTATAAGATCTTATATATATACATCTATCTTAAAAGAATGAAAAACACATTGAAGATCTCATATCTATCTAAAAATAATAATAATATATATATATATATATATATATATATATATATATATATATATATATATATATATATATATTATGAAATAACATATTTATAGATGTGCATCCTTTCATGGTTAATTCTAACAAAAAATATTTTTCTAGAAGGAGAGAGTTGTATTGTAGTTTGAATTTTTTCCTAAAAGCTAGTAATTTTTTTTCTTGTGGAACAAGATTTTCTTCTTTTATAAATGGGAGACTCCCTTACCTTAATTGTAAGAATATATTATTGGGAAGAAGAATTTCTATAATTCTCTCCATCTCTTCTTCTCTTTATTATTATTGTTATTATTAGTTGTTATTATTGTTATTGTTATTATTAATTATTATTATTGTTATTGTTATTGTTTTGTTGTCGTTCTTATTATTATTACAAATTTAGTATACGTGCTTTGCATGTGAGTCTCGTGTAAGAACAAAATAGATTCTTGTTCTGAAGTTTACCATTATAACTGATTATGAGCAAAAACCAAATACTTGCAAAAAAAATAAAGTAACTAATCATGCAACAAATAAACCCGTTATACTTTTATTTAAAAATCAGATTATATGAACCAAATTAAACCTACCTGCAATCACATTATGCTTTTCAAAAATTCTTTATGCGACCGTTGATTGAAGAACTTGATGTAATAAAGAGGGATGTAGAGTATTATGTTGTAGAGCTAATTTTTCCTGCACAACCCCAGCCAAATCCTTTGATTACAGTAATGCTCCGATCTCCAAATGCAACAAGCCTGGTGAAAATCAGTTGATAAAACACACAACCAAACACGAGAATATCACAACCAAATACGAGAATTACGCAATAATCAATGTATGATTATAAATAATATTAATCTATAGAATTATACACCCAATAACCAAAAAAAAGGAACAAACCATAAAGATGAGAAGAAAATTTCTATTTTTTAACATATTATATAACTTATCTCTACAGATTGGGCAGTAAATTAATAATGTAAAGTGAATTTGGTCAGAGCTACACAATGGTCTCTTGCCCTCCTTTACTTTTTTAGTACACTCTTGTTTTTCAAGTCTTCTTTCGAAAACTATAGATGTTATTGTATTATTTTCGAAAAGAATAATTCTCAATTTATAGAAGTCAAAAACCTTTTCTTTCACGAAAGAATTACCTAAATATGAAAGATTTTTATCATAAGAGTCCTTAATTTTTCACGTACACCTCCCATATATCATCAGGATTCCTACTGACATTAATTTTTCTTATATTAAAAAAATTTCACCTCATATTTTTAAAAAATCACATACAACTACTAATTTTACACTACACTTTTTACCATATTTTTAGGTGTTCTCAATTTTTAGGAACCATATTTAGGAGTCCTCAATTTTTAGGAATCATATATTTTAGGAGTTTCCACGTACACCTTTCATATGCAATTTTATACTCCATATATTTTTTTCTTATTATATTTTTAGGAGTCATTAATTTTCATCGTTCTTCTCATATATTTTAGAAGTTCACATTATAAATATAATTAAATAATTAGTTGAGAAAAATAATAAATGATAATTTTATCTATTGTGGAGTCTTTTAATGAAGGGCAAAAAGTTCAAATCACACTATAAGGTCATTCACACTTTTAATATAGTACTAGTTTTTGTCACGACCCAACCTACCGGGCCGTACGGACGCCTACTCTATGCACCTAGATAGACGAACCCTTCTACCTGTCCAACAGGTAAATGCGGAAAACTCAAATATAACCATGAAACCTTTACAATCTTTATTCAGAAAACTTCTTTATGAAGAATACAATAAGACCATTTTGCAACTTTAAAACACCCTCCCTAGGACATAGTCTAAAACAGGTACAAGAGCTACTACAAGATTTATATAGAGAAATGTAAATGAGATACAACTTCTGTCATGAAATCGAAAGACAGAAGCTGCTGCAGATCACCATCATCATGTACCTATGAAACATCACCAACCCCGCAACCAGACTATGCACAAAAGGTATAGCAAGAGTAGAGTCAGTACAACCACACATACTGGTAGGCATCATCGGTCGATCCGAATCCACACGTACCATCATATAGGAAAACAGGGAAAAACATGAAGTAAACAATATAGACCTATCCTCCACCATTTACCTTTACCAGACCCGATCTCAACCGATCGTCTACTCACACCCCTTACGACCACCCTTTCTATTCCTTTTGCTGCCAACTCCCTCACTCTCAAGACTTCTGAGTCACGCTAAGCTTAGACTTTCCAAGTCACACTAGCCTTAGACTTCTCAAGTCACACTAACCTTAGACTTCCCAAGTCACCTTAGCCTTAACCCAACCACTAAATCCAACTCTGATTGCCCCTTTGTTATCCTAGCCAATCCCCCCATGACTATGCATCCAGAAATGACCCCATCCTTGCCAATCCAGACCTACAACCCTCATGGTACTACTCAAGAGTATCTGAGCCCCACTAGGGTCCCTAGACAATTCCCCAACGTGACAATACTAGCTAGTAGTACGACACCTGACTCTCAGTCATTCCCCTAGCTTGCTAGTCACCTGTGGTCCACATTTATAACCATGGTCAACAACCCACAATAAAAACAATTATACCGCGTTACATATCCCGAACCCACCCTGTATCCCCTCTAGACAACACCTAAGTGTCAACATATAACTCAGCCCACCCCTGGACCAAACTCACTAAGCAACATAACAACTCGGTCTACACCAAGACCAGACTCATAGATTTATGTAACAACCCGGCCTCTCAAGGACTAAAAATGCACAACCACAAATCATAAACACAACCCAGTCCACTCAGGGAACCATTAGTAAAGATGCAATAATACAATAAAGTAAACCTGTACCAGGCATGGTACCCAATCCAACCGTTAGTATATCCCGTACCAGGCGTGGTACCCGAGCCAACCGTTAGTATATCCCGTATCAGGCGTGGTATTCGAGCCAACCGTTAGTATATTCCATACCAGGCATGGTACTCAAGCCAACCGTTAGTATTTCCCATACCAGGCGTGGTACCCGAGCCAACCAAATGTCACATAAATCCACAGTCACAAATAATGAACAATCAACACTTGTAAACCAACAAGAAAAACACCTAGTTTATTTCACAAGACTGAAAACATGATTTTTGGACATTCTTAAACCATATTCCTAAGCAATGCATACCACACAATTACTTAGACATGAGTACACAAACACACAATGCATACAGGAATCAATAACCATCACCTACCCTGATCTCGAGTACGTAAACTCAATCCTAATCCGTCCGAAGACTAAATCCCGTTCCTCTTTTTCTATTAACACATCTTAATAACTACCTTGATTCCGAACCTTTTCGAGGTTAGTTACAATATGGGAAGACTACCCCATAACCTTAGTGAATTAGCCACTCCTTATTATTCTACTCATACGCCCGAACCCTTATCTAGGAATTTCTCCAATTTTTATCACCCATTTAGTTACCCCAAGCATATCCCGGTTCCCTGAACCTTTTCGACATCCCAGTCCCTGAAATCCTATCATTTTTCCATATCAAGACAATATGTACAGCCAACAAATACCTATTAGCAACCCAAAATTCAACACAAACAACTCCTAGTTCACACATAACCAATACCGAATCCGCCAAACTCCGTGCCCGGAGACCTAATCATGGATTCTCCTTTTCAACTATGCAATAGTACAAATGTAAATAGGTCTACCTACTCAAAGAGAAACCTTAGCCTACCTGGATGCCACGCAGCTGTAAGGTTGTATTTTCTGGCTCTGTGAAGGCATTCCCGACTGGATGACGATCCTGGAATCCGCTTTTCTGTGTTCCTTTAGCCATAATCCCTCCTCCCCATGGTTCCCAAGTCTTGGAGAAGCATAGGAGGGTTTTTGGAGAAACCCTCGTATGTTTCCCAACTGAGGAGGAGAAATCTTTTATTAAAATCCTGTTCTGAGGCTACTGCCTCCCGTCATTCCGCTATAGCGGATAAAATACCACTATAGCAGAGTGACGTCAGCCCGAATGATTTCCAAAAATCTAAAATTTTCCGTCATGTCACCCCATTTAATACCAAAAATATTTTAATTCATTTTCGAAATTTTATGACGTCATGGTTCTTGAAATAACGACGGATCCGGTTATTACAACAGATACCAATTTACCCATTGTTCATCCTCGAACAATCCCAAAATCAAGAAAATGAAAGAAACTAGCCCTTGACCCTCACTGCCCCTAAATGACCGCGTAACTTACGAACCTTCACGAATTACGAACCTTCTCTCGATTAGTCACACCGATTTGAAGGAAAACATATGATCCCGCTCCCTCGAAGAACTTTTGAATTACCCACAAAAATTTACACGTGACTTTCCCAAGTACCCAAGGAATCCGGGGTCTCAGATAATGTCGGAGCAAAAGAATTTAAAAACACCCGGGAGAACCTTTCCTTTCCAAAAAGGATTTCCATCCTCTATAGCAGATATTATTCTGCCATAGCACTTCCACTATAGTGGACTGTCAACCGCTATACAAGTTGAAACAGGGGGAAAATGGATTTCACCCCTCATTCCTCCCATATTCCTTCCGAAAACACCACATTCTCTCTCGATCACCCCACCCCCAATGTCGAAATTTTTAGGTAAGACTCATTTCTACTTGTTTCTTTACTTCCTTGCACGAATTTAGACATGATTTTGATAGAAAACGAGGATTTGGGGTATGCATTGTAGTGGGTTTTGAACTTGAACCTTAGGTTGGATTATTGTTGGATTCCCGAAGAATGGATGCTTCCCTTACGTTTACAATGCCTCCAAGGCATTATGGGCATAAGGATTACACTATCTCTGGCCAAAAAGGGGCCAAAAATAGGGTGGGAGGTGAAGGGTTATTTTTGAACAAAAGTTGTGATTTGGACGGAATTTAAGGGTTATAATGCCCAAATATTTATAGAAAACTATAATAGAATACTTTAGGAGCACTGATCTAAACTTGACTTGTTAAAAACAAAATTTTGGGTCAAGGGGCACCATTGTTGCACCCCTTGGAGGTTTGGGACGATGAATACCGCTATAGCAGTTAGGCTCCACTATTGCGGTTCCGCTACGGTGGTTATTTTTCCGCTATGGCGGTTCCGCTATGGTGGACGATCATCCACTATAGCTGAAGGCCGCAAACCAGTAGCTCCCCAAGCTAACACTTAGTAGAATTTTTCCCCTCTTTCTTAATCCCTTATGCCTTATCGACTCCTAACCCAGTTCCCTTGATATATTACAGGTTGTACTTTCAATGGCTGAAGGAGGACAATTGCCTGTGTATTCCTATGAGCATTTCACCGATGAAGCTAGCCAGGAGAGGTTCATGGATTACCGGAGACTGGGCTTTTTCTATGAGAGGGGGTGCAAGCTGACAGAGGTGGATGGAAAAGCATCCGCCTTCCACCGCAGAGTTCGAGAGTTTGGTTGGGAGTCCTTGTTAGTAGCTCCTCCTCCCGCACAGAAAGACTGGGTACAAGAGTTCTATGCCATTCTCCCTACAGTCCGTTGGGATGAGCCTAACCCCACCATCCGTATCCGAGGAGTAGACATCCCTGTGGATGCTCAGACTATCAATGAGGTGCTTGGAGTGCCTCACGTCTCTAACGAAGCATACGAGGCCAAGTTCTGACTCTGGGACATGACTTGGTTGAGAGATACTTTGGTATATGCAGAGTTCAGAGATCAGGTCTACTGGGTCAGCCCCGAGGGCGTCACTAGCACCTACTTTTCTGTGGATGCTAGGATGTGGTTAAACTTGGTATCCTGAAGAATCTGCCCGTCAGGCAACAAGACTGATATGACCTATGCCCGGGCCCTGGTGATTGATTATGCCATGCAGGGCATTATTATGAATGTGGGGGAACAAATCATCTCCGAGTGGAAGGAATTCTACCGGGGTCATAGGAAGGGCCCCTACCTTCCGGTCTTGGTGTCTGCATTATGCAGGCGGGTTGGAGTGCCTGAGGACCACACTGACTTGGGGGTGGCTATGGACGACCCCTTCGACCCTGTCTGGGTGAAGGTATTCTCCAAGAAGGAGAGAAAGGTGGACGAAGCAGGGAGGAGTCAGCCGGTCGAGGAGGCCGACGATGATGATGATGATGACACTCCTGCCCCTTCCCAGCCTTAGCCCCCGATCACTAGCACCCAGCTAGAGGAGACCTTGGCCGTGGTCTGGAGGTTCACAGAGGGCACCTCCGCTGTAGGTATAGCCCTGCCCCCTTCTGCTTAGGAGTTTGCAGCACTGGAGCAGGGAGTTAGAGGAGGAGAAGAGGAAAAGGCACTCCCGGGACCGCATGTTTGCCCAGATGTGGAAGACCGTCAAGGTCATGTTCTCTTGTGTTGCCTCGGACAAAGAGCTTTCCATCCTGGAGACCTAGGACAGGCAGGAGTTCCCCTTCCTGAGCGATGATGAGGCTTAGGACCTTCCCCCTCCCCCTTTATTATACAATCTTACTGCTTTTTGGGATTCACCC
The DNA here is from genome assembly GCA_003996215.1 of Jaltomata sinuosa. Taxonomy (NCBI): domain Eukaryota; kingdom Viridiplantae; phylum Streptophyta; class Magnoliopsida; order Solanales; family Solanaceae; genus Jaltomata; species Jaltomata sinuosa. Next base: position 239,575 of record QJPP01003045.1, read on the forward strand.
CTGTTTGGGGCTTGTGTTAGAAAATATTTCCCCCCTCCTTTTCCCCCTTTGATTATCGCACATGGATGCTTGTTTTAGACAATTTCCCTTATATGCACACTATGTTAGTTAAATCATTGATTCCTTATTTTACATAGCAATTCGTAGCTTAATTCCTGCTTTTAAATATTCCCGGTAATGAATGAAAAATAGGGGAAACAGGGTGAGGTTTCTGCCTCACGCCCTTCCACTATGGTGGTTGTCACTCCTCCATAGCGGTACCACTGTAGACGTATCCCACTATAGCAGGATCTCCATAGCGGTGCAGTTCCGATATGGCGGTCCCGATGGTAACAACCCAGAAATTTGAAATTTCTAGCAAGTTCCTCCCTCCCCTTCCCGGTTATCATTGTCTAGTCCCGTCAATCTCGCCATGGTCTTAGATTACCCCCAAAACCATTCCTGGCAATGCACATATCAAAACTCAGCATCAGAAAAACACTAATCACAGAAGATTTACAAAGGACAATTGTTCCCAATAATACCTTCCCGCTATCACGCACGAATAACTCCCCCGTTCCGATGGTTCCCAACCAAGTCCCGACCATCCTAAAATCGGAGTTCCTCTACAGTCATAATTTCAATCCCCTTATCACCTTAACCAATGATAAGTCCCTTTCAAGATGTGATACAAATTTTTCAATCAATACATTTAACAGTTATGCACAGACCCAAGATACACTACTTTCAACTTATGACTCTCTCCAGACTCCACATTCATATCAAGGTAACCAAGTACACACAATTCAAGTAGGTCCTACAAACACAGTAATACACAACATTTCCACTTCAGGCCACAACAAAAATCAAGTCACATAAATTTCCCTGCTATCCGTATTCATGGATGACCATTAGTTGGTTATACATGTTTTCACCACAGCCTCCCAGGCTAGATATCAATTGAAACCTTTCCGATTCCAACCTCTCTTGCTCGTTTTGTCGCAACCAGAGTACAATGACCTCCTTTACTTTGTTGAGATACCAATTGGGATCGAGAGATACCAATTGGACTCAACCCATACAAGCAAGTGACAAACCGCACGAAAGGAATGAAATAAGAGAGATGTTTCCTAGAATGTTTCATAGATTCCCAAAGATTAAATATGGACGTCCACACACCAATCCGTAGGACTCTACTCGACATTTTAATCTTGTACTAGGAGACCGGTAACCTAGGCTCTGATACCATCTATCACGATCCAACCTACTGGACCATGAGGGCGCCTACTCTATGCACCTAGATAGGCGAACCCTTTCACCTGTCCAACAGGTAAATGCGGAAAACTCAAGTATAACCATGAAACCTTTACAATCTTTATTTTCAGAAAAATTCTTTATGAAGAATACAATAAGACCGTTTTGCAACTTTAAAACACCCTCCCTAGGACGTAGTCTAAAACAGGTACAAGAGCTACTATAGGATTTATATAAAGAACTGTAAATGAGACACAACTTCCATCATGGAATCGAAAGATAGAAGTTGTTGCAGATCACCATCGTCATGTACCTATGAAACATCACCAACCCTGCAACCAGACTATACCAAAAAGGTATAACAAGAGTAGAGTCAGTACAACTACACATACTGGTAGGCATCATCGGTCGACCCGAATCCACACGTACCATCATATAGGAAAACAGGAAAAACATGAAGTAAACAATATAGACCTATCCTCCACCATTTACCTTTACCAGACCCAATCTCAAATGATCGTCTACTCACACCCCTTACGACCACCCTTTTTATTCCTTTAGCTACCAATTCCCTCACTCTCAAGACTTTTGAGTCACGCTAAGCTTAGACTTCCCAAGTCACACTAGACTTAGACTTCCCAAGTCACACTAACCTTAGACTTCCCAAGTCACCTTAGCCTTGACCCAACCACTAAACCCAACTTTGATTGCCCCTTCGTTATCCTACCCAATCCCCCTATGACTATGCATCCATAAACGACCCCATCCTTGCCAATCCAGACCCACTACCCTCATGGTACTACTCAAGAGTATCTGAGCCCCAGTAGGGTCCCTAGACAATTCCCCAATATGACAATACCAGCTAGTAGTACGACACCTGACTCTCAGTTATTCCCCTAGCTTGCTAGTCACCTGTGGTCCACAATATAACCATGGTCAACAACCCACAATAAAAGCAATTATACCGCGTTAGATATCCCAGACCCACCCTGGATCCCCTCTAGACAACACCTAAGTGTCAATATATAACTCGGTCCACCCCTGGACCAAACTCACTAAGTAACATAACAACTCGGTCTACACCAAGACCAGACTCACAGATTTATGTAACAACCCGGCCTCTCAAGGACCAAAAATGCACAACCATAAATCATAAACACAACCCGATTAACTCAAGAAACCATTAGTAAATATGCAACAATACAATAAAGTAAACCCATACCAGGTGTGGTACCCGAGCCAACCGTTAGTATATCTTGTACCAGGCATGGTACCCGAGCCAACCATTAGTATATCCCATACCAGGCATGGTACCCAAGCCAACCGTTAGTATATCTCATACCAGGTGTGGTACCCGAGACAACCATTAGTATTTCCCATACCAGGCGTGTTACCCGAGCCAACCGAATGTCACATAAATCCAAAGTCACAAATAATGAACAATCAACACTTGTAAACCAACAAGCAAAACACCTAGTTCATTTCACAAGACTAAAAACATAATTTTTGGACATTCTTAAACCATATCCCTAAGAAATGCATACCACAAAATTAATGAGACATGAGTACATAAACACACAATGCATACAGGAATCAATAACCTTCACCTATCCTGATCCCGAGTACGTAAACTCAATCCCAATCCGTCCGAAGACTAAATCCCGTTCCCCTTTTTCTATTAACACATCTTAATAAATACATTGATTTCGAACCTTTCCGAGGTTAGTTATAATATAGGAAGACCACCCCTTAACCTTAGTGAATTAGCCACTCCTTATTATTCTACTCATACGCCCTAACCCTCATCGAGGAATTTCTCCATTTTTTATTACCTATTTAGTTACCCCAAGCATATCCCAATTCCCTGAACCTTCCCGACATCCCAGTCCCTGAAATCCTATCATTTTCCCATATCAAGACAACATATACAACCAACAAATACCTATTAGCAACCCACAATTCAACACAAACAACTCCTAGTTCAGACATAACCAATACTGAATCTGCCATACTCCGTGCCAGAAGGCCTAATCATGGATTTTCCTTTTCAACTATGCAATAGTACAAATATAAACAGGTTTACCTACTCAAAGCGAAAACCTAGCCTACCTGGATGCCACGCAGCTACAAGGTTGCATTTTCTTGCTCCGTGAAGGCGTTCCTGGCTGGATGACGATCTTGGAATCCACTTTTCCGTATCCCTTCAGCCATAATCCCTCATCCCCATGGTTCCCAAGTCTTGGAGTAGCATAGGAGGGTTTTTGGAGAAACCCACGTATGTTTCCCAACTGAGGAGGAGAAATCTTTTATTAAAATCTCATTCTGAGGCTACTGCTTCCCATCATTCCACTATAGAGGATGTCCTTCCGCCATAGCAGTTCCGCTATAGAGAATAAAATACCGCTATAGTAGAGTGACGTCAGCCCGGATGATTTCTCAAAATTTGAAATTTTCCGTCATATCACCCTACTTAATACTAAAAATATTTCAATTTGTTTTCAAAATTTCATGATGTCGTGGTTCTTGAAATAACGACGGATCCTGTCACGACCCAATTTCTCGGTCATGATGGCACCTACAATCCCCAGTAGGCGAACCAATCCCCATAGCCTGGAACAGTTAGTAATGAGCTACCTTCTAACAGTTTAAGCGGAAGATTCGATACATAAGAGGAAGCAAGGGAATAATGAGAAGAAAATAGATACAAGAGAGATATAAACAAGGGGAATCTAAACCAACCCAAAACCTAGTATCAAAGCTTATAAGAGCCGAACTACATCAAGAGTACAAAGGTCCAAAAGTTATATATACACAATGTCTCTGAAACTATAAGAGTACAAAATACACCAAGGATAATTGAAGTCAAGCTTTGAATGCCAACAGCTCACCCTCATCCTGGATGATCCAAAAACTGCACCCTGCACGAGTCTCCGATGCGCTAACAGTGATGGACCATGCTAGGATCTGCACCAGAAGATGCAGAGGGTAGGGTAAGCACCAAATGCGAATCCTAAGGTACCCAGTAGGTATCATAGGTCGACTGAGCACTTATAAAGTAAAAGAGCAATAGCAGGCAAAGTAGGAACAAACAGTCACAGAATTCAATGATAAGCACACAGGAGCTAGGCCAGAGGGAAGACAACAGAAACAACATATAAGGCTAGCATATAGAATATATACACACAACAGGCACAGGTGAAAGTAAGGACAACATACCTGGGATCCTTGCAAAAATAGTAAATATAAGAATAAGTTCTAAAAATGGGCGGTACCGGTACCCTCAAGTATAAGGAAACAGAGAGAAAAGAATAAAGGTAGACAAGCTCGACATACAGGAATTAATACACAATCAAGTAATACAAAACTCAATCCAGGAACTCACCACCTCACCGTAATCATGCTCATACTCAATCGTAACAGGGAAAAATATTGGAATAAAGTAACAAGAGTCTACCTACAGTCCCTAGACCACCCATACAATCGAGGAACGCAATCAAGTGAAAACAAACCCTCTGGCATCCCATACCACCGGAGCGTACAATCAACAAATAGCAAACAAGGGTGGTATCTCAAACAATGGATGATATGATGCATGAAAACCTCAGGGTGAAATAGAACCTCTGTATGTACCTCCTCTGGTGCCGATCGGGCCCAGCAGGCAAGTTCCAAGGAAGGACACAACTCGTATACCTCTACTCCACCGTATACCCTTCCCCCTGACACACGCAGCCCAAAGCCTCAGTCCCAGAGCAGCAAGGTCCTCACGGACCCCATACTAAAACTCAAAATCAAAACGTGTCCTCTGGAATCGAGTCTGGGTTCAAGCCAGTGGTTAAGTCTCAAATATGAATGCCTACACCCTGTCTAGGTCTAAAACAGTGAAAACGATTTCTCAAAAACCCTTCCAAGGGTGCTCGGGAACAACCGGGTCTAAAGCAGTAGTAAAAATATCTCAGATGCTCGACCCGACTGAGCCTGATATCATTTCAAATCAGTAAGAAAACTCAGCTAGCACTCTGATCCGGTCGAGTCTAGCAGTAGTGGTAAATCATGATAAAACCATATTTTTAACCTTCTTTTACCCCAAGAAGATCCACGTATCAAGTCAAATCATTTCCAAATCTAATTTCATCAAAAATGGGTCCTTGGGGCCATGCAAGGTTTAGAAAATTAATTTTCGTAGGCCCGAAGCCAAAAACTGTAATAAAACATGGAAAAAACTCTTTATATACATGGAAATGATATGATCAACCCAAACCGCTGCCCGCCAGCTCACAATCAACCTAACGGCCTTACACAGGCTATGAAGCTACTCAGCAAGCATAACCAGCCTAGAAGGATATTTCTATGTCCAGGACTCATGGACATTCTCAATAATTCCACCTTCTATGTTCCAGAGTCAACAAGACCTCACGGGGTCACAAGGGTGATAAATATATTAACTAATAGGAATACTACACACAATGGAGCAAACAAATAGGACGAATCATGGAAAAGCGATCAAGGTCTGTGGTACCAACCTTATAACCCAACCCAAGGATGCCAACTAGTACAATTTTACTCGATATATGCAAAGTTTAGGGAGTTAAGTCATAACCTACCTGTCGTCCGATGATAAGCTGCAGAATGACGATATCCAAGGCCAAGCTACTCAAAGAAGCTCCAAATGAGAATCAAACTATCAAATTCATGAATAAAATATTAAGATGAGTCCAACGATACCCATATTGCTACAATTATAGCCGAGTCGATATCCGGGTCAAAAGCGGGCTCGCGGGGCCCATAACCCAAAACCAAAAACAAAAAGAACCATGATGACTCCAACGATGCCAAGAAGGCATGCTCCAAATTTGAGGACAATTGGACAAGAGAAGGACACCAAAATAGCCCGCCCAAGTTGGGGATTAAAGAATGGAAATTTCAAAATAAAAATAGAAATTGGGCAAGAATTACTTACCAAAACAACGGAAAATCAGCCCAAGACGGATAAAACTTCACACCCACGAACATGCACAAGCTTAGGGGGCAGAATCTATCTCAAAATCCAAGCTTTGGATGAGCATCAATGGAGGAATTAAGAGAAGAATCGAAGAAGGCAAGTTGGGGAAGATAACTTACCAAGAGGCGAAGAACTACGGATAATCGATGAACAAATAATTCTCCAAGGTTTAGAACTGAATTGGAGCAAAATGGTGGACAGAATTTTGAGTTTTAGAGTGAGAAACGTGAGGAGAAGGGCTGGAAAAAACGAACTGACAGCAATAAATAGCTGCTGTCCGCAGCTGATTTTCTGCACTTTTTAGAAAACTCGACGGGGCATTTTGGGCACAATCAGAAACCGATATTCAAAAACCAATAGTGCTAATAGAGTGAAAACGATGTTCCGGACTCAATGGAATCGACAAAACTTCCATACGAGGTCATTTCGGAGAAATATTGACCCAAGTTAACACTAACAAAAAGGAACTCAAAGGCTCAAAATGAGTCAGACTCACCCGAAACCCGAACCAACCATCTTCCTAGCCCAAACTCAACATTACGGAGCTGATGGAATCGTTGGATTTCAAATCCGACACTCCGATCATCGAAAGTCACCTGAAGTTACACTTTCAACTCCAAATGGCCTGAAAACTGAGAAAACCACACAAAATCCACATTGAAAGTTCTCAGGCCTCAACTAAAGGTCCAACTGGACCAAACTCATCGCTCCAGAGCTAACAGAACTGTCAGAATTCAATTCCGAGCACGTTAGCTAAGAATGTTGACTAAAGTCAACGATATTCTAAGTTTAAAGCTCTAAAACAGGCGAATGGCTAAAACGACCAAACGAATGACCAGGGCACCGAACTACCAGTCCCAGCAAGCCATAAATGACTTGGGGCCGCTATAGAAAAGCTCTAACAGTGCAATAAATATGAAAATGCAAAGATGACCGGAAGGGTCATCACAACATCCACTACTAAAAAGACTTTCGTCCTCGAAAGTCAAGAAGAAGAGAGTACATGAAGGCTCGAACAACTGCGGATACTGAGCACGCAACTCACTCTCGATCTCCCTGGTAGCCTCCTCGATCGGACGATGCCTCCACTGCACTTTCACAACCGAAATCTCCTTAGATCTCAACCTCCTGATATCTGATGTGAGGCCAAAAATACCTATATTTAGTCATTATTTGCCTCCTATTTAGTCTTTTTATTATCATTTTTGAGCACTGATTTTATAAATTATTCTTATGTTGGTATTTTTATTTGTAGGATTAAAGTGGTGCGAAGAGGAAGAAATTTGGAGAAGAAACAAATTAAAAACGAGAAATCAAATAAGGAAATCAAGCAGGTAGCTTAATGGATTAAATTGAATATTATATTGTATATATACATATGCTACCTTTTGGACAATTGAATTTCAATTCAATTGAAAGAGCTGCCACGTGTTGAGAACTAAAGACGAGATTAAGGAGCAGCAGCTGGGGCAGCGTCGAAGAGAATTTGTCCGAATTTGATTTCCCAATTTATTTTGGACTCAGTTATTTTATTTGAGGCTTTTTCTTATATCTATAAATAGTCCATAAAAATAATCTTTACAGAACTTTTGACCTACGAAGAGCTAGGAGCCGCCGTGGGGGCCAGAGAATATTGGTTTCATCTTATTTATTTTACGTTTTTCTTTGGATGATTGGTTGTAATTGCTCCATGTCTATGTGGAGTTAAACTTCTCGTTCTAGGGTTATGGTAGCTAACTACATGATTGTTTAGTAGACGATTGATTTGATTATTTGTTCATCATATTAGTTGTTCTTATATTCTTGTGCTTACTATTTTAATGCTTCGCGACCATTAAAATAAATCTATAATCTCTTTGTGAACTCGAAAGAAGAATCATTGGGATAGAACGAAGAATATAGGGAGCAAGGCCTCTCTTTTGTAATGTAAAAGGGTAGGTTCACGACTAGGATAGGAATATACCTAGAACGCCTTATTTGGTTTATACGGGAAGATATATAAATGCGTTTGGAATAAGATGTTACACCCCCGATCAACTATGTAGTTGTGATGCTATTCTGGATAGGTAACTAGAGGCTTGGAAGACCATAGTTATAAAATCAACTCCAAAATCAACAACTAGATGAATAAACAGGTTAATGAAATTGCTAACTCAACATGATTGTTAGCGAATCCATAATCCTAGATTGATTTCATCACATTGATTACGTTAAAACCTGCTCTTTGTTTGGTTAATTGTTCATTAGTTAACTTCTTCTTTTTATTTCTAGATTAGTTAATAATAAATTCACCTTTAGAATTTTACGCTTGAATAAATAATTAGAACTAGTTTAATTTAGTAAAATAGTTAATCGATAAGTCCTTGTGGGTACGATATCTGGACTTACAATCCTATATTACTTGTACGATCGCGTACACTTGCGTGTGCGTTAGGACGCAACAAGTTTTTGGCGTCGTTGCCGGGGACTTTCGTGTTAATTGTTTATCTAGATTAGACTTTTTCAAGTTATTTATTTGAGTTCTACATATTATTATTTTTACATAGTTATCTTTTTAGTTTCTTTTGATTTTTCATCACTCTTCTTGATATGTCAGCCTGGGATAGATGGTGGTCGAATGATGATGATTCTTGTTATTTTGCGAAGGACCCCACCTAGAGAGTATTTGTCAAAATTTTCAGAGGAGCGAGTAGTGTGCACCTACTCAGTCCGCTGAATTAGATACTAGTCCTTCTGTGGAGAAGGAGGAAGAATTTCAACCATTGAACTATCATTTTTTGATTGAAGGTGACATTGAGAGGGAGTATACAAGTGAGCTTGTCGTAAATAATGCAAGTTTTGAGTTGGAACATGTTGGACCTCATTCTACTCATTTTTCTACATTATGCTTGGATGACGACATGAAAATTGAGTCATCTGAACAAGTGGAGAAGTGTGTAGATGAGGAACAAGGTCCTTACATTCTAAAATTTGTCACACCAAAGAGACAAAATGACATTCCTCACTTAAAGGCCAAGAAGTGCAAGATGCGACATCCTTTGCTTGGTCCCTTCATCTTTATACCACCACCCCTTGAGTGGAGCAGAAAATTTGATGCAAAGTTAGGGGTGCAATTTATAAGTTCTAAGTGGAAAGAAAAGTGGTGAATTTGATGGCGTCGTGCTGCGACGTTAAATTAGGCGCTTGTTGGGAGGAAACCCAATTGGTAGTGTAGCTTCTTATTTTATTTATTTTATAGTGTCACATTTTTTATTTATTTATTTATTTTGCAGGTTTGGGGAAGTCTGAGTACCCGAATTTGAAAGCTAAAGATCATGGTTTAAGCTTAAGTGTGGGGTCGTTCGCCCCTTTGATCAAAATTGAAGAAACATGTTGTCAGCTAGGCTCTAGATGGCCTCAGGGAGTATTTCTTACCCTTGTTCTTCATCTTTTTCTATAAATTGCTTTGGGGACAAAGCATAATTTTAAGTGTGGGGTGGAGATTCTTCCGATTTTTGTGAGTTTAAGGGTGAGTATGCCATAAGATTTTATTTTATTTGAGAAAAAAAATACAAAAAAAAAATATATACAAAAAAAAAATACAATTTTTTTTTATATTTTTATTTTAGTTTCTAAGCGGACGATTCAAGAGCCTACCCTCTGACAACGGCAGAAAAACTAAGGGGTGGATAAGATATGCCGCTTAGAAACTAAAATAAAAATATAAAAAAAAATTGTATTTTTTTTTTGTATATATTTTTTTTTTGTATTTTTTTTCTCAAATAAAATAAAATCTTATGGCATACTCACCTAAAACTCAACAAAAAATCGGAAGAATCTCCACCCAGTGCATAAATACTTTTGTCCCAAACAATTTAATAGAAAGATAAGACAAGGTAAACTCCCTGAGCATCTAGAGCTAGCTGACAAATCGTTCTTCAATTTTGATGAAAAGGGGCGAACGACCCTACACTTAAGCTTAAACCATGTTCCTTAGCTTTCAATTCGGGTACTCAGACTTCCCCAAACCTGCAAAATAAACAAAAAAATGTGACACTATAAAAAAAATAAGAAGTCACACTACTAGTTGGGTTCTCTCCCAACAAGCGCCTGATTTAACGT